>SKCR01051184.1:0-65824 GCA_019454045.1 Zanthoxylum bungeanum | reverse complement strand
GCCCCATTTTCTGGTGTTGGACACCGAGCCACTAACTTACTGGAACTCGTACATTCTGATGTATGTGGTCCACTAAGTCAAACTGCTCACAGTGGTTATTCATACTTCGTTACCTTTACCGATGATCTATCATGGTATGGTTATGTGTATTTGATGCGACATAAATCGGAAACCTTTGAAAAGTTCAAAGAGTTCCGAAATGAAGTAGAAAAACAAACTGGTCAATAAATTAAATGCCTTCGATCCGATCGAGGCGGCGAATATATGAGTGGTGAGTTCATGGATTATATGAAGGAGAATGGGATTCTCGCTCAATGTACTCCTCCAGGTACTCCACAACACAATGGAGTGTCTGAGAGGAGAAATCAGACTTTATTGGATATGGTCCGATCAATGTTGAGTTTCACAGATTTGCCCTATTATTTATGGGGCTACTCTCTTTTAACATCTGCACATCTTTTGAATAAGATTCCTTCAAAAGTTGTTCATACGACACCGTATGAGATATGGTTCGGTAGGAGACCAAATCTTAGTTACATTAAGGTTTGGGGTTGTCCTACTTATGTCAGGGTGACTCAGCAAGATAAACTTTCGCCTCGAGGGAAAAAGTTTAGGTTTGTCGGATATCCTTCGAATACGAGAGGATATCTGTTCTATGATACCGAGCATCGAAATGTGTTCGTAGCTCGCTTCGCAAAATTTCTAGAAGTAGAATTTTTGTCAGAAGGTGGTAATCATAGACAGGTTGAGCTTGATGAAGTCCAACCTGAAAACAACGAACCAACGGAGGAACCTGAAGTTCAAGTAGATGAAGGACCTTCAACATACACACTCCGTAGGTCGGAAAGGGTATATAGACCTCCTAAACATTTGTATTTGATACAAGAAAAGAGTCTAGATGTTCTCTTAGTAGAAGAGACTGATCCTTTCACCTATAGAGAATCGATGTTGGACATCGACTCCGTGAAATGGCAAAGTGCCATGAAATCCGAAATAGACTCAATGTATGAGAATCAAGTTTGGGACTTGGTTCCGCTTCCCGAAGGAATTGTTCCTATCGGTTGTAAATGGGTTTATAAAAGGAAGCGAGGGACTGACGGTAAGGTTGATACTTACAAGGCCCGACTGGTAGCAAAAGGTTACACGCAGCGACTTGGCGTCGACTACGATGAAACTTTTTCACCAGTAGCAATGCTTAAATCTATTCGGATTTTGCTTTCTATAGCTGCGTATGATGACTACGAGATTTGGAAAATGGATGTCAAAATGGCCTTTCTAAATGGATTTCTTGATGAAGAAATCTATATGGAACAGCCGGAAGGTTTTGCGTCCATCGAAAACTCGGGTATGGTATGTAAGCTTAAGAAGTCCATTTATGGACTTAAACAAGCTTCACGAAGTTGGAATCTTTGATTCGACGAGATTATTAGATCGTCTGGTTTTCTCAAGAATTCGGAAGAATCCTGTGTGTATCAGAAGGCCAGTGGGAGCATGGTCGTATTTTTAGTCCTATATGTTGATGACATCCTAATAATTGGGAATGATTTAGGAATGTTACAAAGCGTCAAAGCTTACCTCTGTAAGAATTTCTCCATGAAGGACCTGGGAGAAGCTTCCTATGTTTTAGGGATAAAACTCTATAGAGATAGACAAAGGAGGCTGATTGGGTTATCCCAATCAACGTACATAGATAAGATCTTAGAACGGTATAATTTTGGTAACTGTAAGACTGCAAACATACCGTTCAGACATGGGATTCATCTTTCAAAGAAGATGATTCCACAAACAGAAGATGAGAAGGTTAGAATGTCTAACCAACCTTATGCTTCGTGTTTGGGTAGCATAATGTATGCCATGTTATGTACGAGGCCTGATATCAGTTTCGTTGTTAGCGTAACTAGTCGATATCAGTCCAATCCAGGTAATGACCATTGGATGGCCATTAAACATATCCTAAAGTATCTTAAAGGTACTAAGGATAAGTTAATAATTTATGGAGGAAACGAACTGCAAGTTAGCGGGTATACGGATTTCGATTTCCAATCGGATCCCGATGATAGAAAGTCTACATCTGGATTCGTATTTACCCTTAACGGAGGTGCAGTTTGTTGGAAGAGTTCCAAACAGGGATCAACAGCAGATTCCACCACTGAGGTGAAATATATTGCAGCTTCTGAAGCTGCAAAAGAGGCTGTGTGGATAAAGAACTTTATCACAGAATTGGGAGTTGTCCCAAGTATCGAGAATCTGATTCCGTTATACTGTGATAATACTGGAGCCATTACGCAAGCAAAGGAACCAAGGGCGCATCAGAAGTCGAAGCATGTGGAACGCAAGTACCACATCATTCGAGAGATTGTGTCGCGAGGGGATATTTTTGTGTGCAAGGTAACGAATGAAGATAATGTAGCAGACCCGCTGACGAAGGCCATACCTCTGAAGTTGTTTGATAAACACGTGGAGTCGATGGGTATTAGATACAATCGTTATTGGCACTAGAGCAAGTGGGAGATTTTGTTGGGGTTGGTGCTCAGAGCGCCAATTCCCGATTGTATTTATTTATAAATACTTATGTAAAACTTTATTATTATGAATACTATATGCAGTTTCTCTAATATAATGTATCTTTTAATATGGTAAAGACGTAATGACCTTAGAATGATCAGTCATGGTACTGTTGCAAAAGCGTCGCAACAGACATTGAGTAGTATCATGACGTTGTCATTCTCAGACTGTTCCTGGTCAAGGTTTACACTACTTGGTCAGTATAGTAAACCCGTTGAGACCAGTACATGTCGTATACTGGAATATATGATTCCAATGGTTTCTCAATGAACTATAAGTCTTGGAGACTAGTATAGACGTGTAGGTGTTTATAGCGAATAAACACTGAACGACTCACCGAAGATTCTTAATGGATGGTACACCAACGTCAATAAGAATCTTCACGGGTTAAGTAGCATTTGTGATTCTTAGACTTAAGATGCCATTGTGGGCACATGAGACATCTTCTACACTTAGATGGCAGTCACGTCACCGATCTATTTAGATCAGACCTCCGCCTGTTCGTTGGGTGTAGATAGATCTTCAGGGTGTCCTATGTGTATCAAGATATGATCTGTGAGTTCTGTGTATCAGAGCATAGGTAGTCCATATGATTAGTAATCAGATAAAACCATGGGCACGTGGTACAGTTTAGAAGCTAGTTCTAAACATTCTTTTTGAGATTGCTAATAGAATAGTCGACTGGATAATCCTCATAGAGATTTGACGTTTACATCTATATCTCTGGGATTTATCCGGATACCTGTGACGGAGGAATTATACATTTGCCATGACCTCTACCTGTATGATTCAGCGAGTTTATCCGTGATCGTCATAATTTACGGGTGGATAAATTATGGACACGAAATTTGATTTCGTGACGGATATGCCTGAATCTAGAGAGTCTCAATAATGAAATATACTCGTAGAGCACTATGGCAACATTAATAAATAATATTGATTATTTATAAAGTCGTTTAAAGGTTAAACGCAAAATACATGTGTAGGGACCCGATAGTCATTTCCTTAATTTTTGTGTATTTGCATTTAATACTTGATTAATTCAAATACAAATTAATTAATTGTCAAATTGAGATATTTGACTAATATCATAAATGAATATATGTATTTAACATTTAATGTAAATATAATACATATATTTAATATATTTGTATTTAATTAATTATTTAATTATTTAATTATTAAATGATTAAATTAATTAAAATATAAATATCTTAAGGTTTAGATATTTGTTTTAATGACTAAGTTGTCATTGTTGACTAAGTTGAAAATATCATTAAAGTGTAATGATCATTATTTAACAAGTTGGCAAGTTGATATTTAATAAAGCAAAAATCAAATATTTTGATATTTGGTATATACCAATTCGGCCAAGGCCTTATGTGTAGGTATATATTGTTTTGTTTTCTTTTAGGGTTTCATAACCTTGAAACACTTATCAAATACTCCATTAAAATAAAAACAAAGAAGCTTGAAGAAAAGAAAAGAAAAATAAGAAAAAGCTTGGTTTTTAGTAAGTTTTTCTAACTTACTATTAGAGAAGAAAATGATCCTTGAGTTCTAGACTTCTTGCTATGAGTTCTTTTGTTTTTCTATTCTTTGTTCTTTGTATTTTTGGTGGATGAAAGATTTGAAAAGTGTTGAGCATGTATTGAGTTCAATAGAATGTTTATAAAGTGTTTACTAGCATTCTTTTGTAAGTTTGAGAAACTTGTTGCTAATCTAGAGTTGTTGACCCACTCTTAAATGACCTAGATTTGATCTATAGTTATTTCATTGTGTTGAGACTTGATTTGGATGGAAGAAACATGATTGAAGTAATTGATTTAACCAATTTGGTCTAATTTGTCCAATTTGAAGAAATTGAAAAATTAGGGTTTAATACTATTTCCAAATTTGGGGCTTTTCATTTATATGGTGTATTTGGATGTGTATATGATACGTATCAAATCTTATGTTGATTGGATTTCATTTGCATGTGTTTTGAACAAAGGAAGTGCAAAATGCACAATATGCCACCCTATGTAGCTCTCGGCCTTGGGGAAAAATTTGTGAAATTTTGTTGCAAATTGTATTTTGACATTTGTGACATGTTAAATTCATATTTGTAATAATTTGGAATGATCCAAAATCGTTTCGGACAATTTTGGATTAAAAATAACAAAGTGCTTTGTTTAAGGGCAATTCGGTAAATTCACATGAATATGATTTATTGTGTTTTTATTTCATAATTTGATTATTGGATAATAAAATAAATAAGTTTATTTTATTAATCCGAGAAAAAGTTTTGAAATCGGAAAATTTGATTTTCCACCGTTTCCACTGCGTTACCGGATTCAGCCCCTAAAAACCCTACAGACATAGGCAGGACAACCCCAAATCTTAACATAATTAAGATTTGGTTTCCTACCAGTCCATATCTCATATGGAGTTGTAAGAACAGCCTTGGAAAGAATCTTATTCAGAAGATGAGCAGTAATTAAAAGAGCATAACCCCATAAATAATAGGGCAAATCTGTAAAACTCAATATCGATCGAACCATATCCAATAAAGTCTGATTTCTCCTTTCGGACACTCCATTGTGATGTGGAGTACCCGTAGGAGTATATTGAGCGAGAATCTCATTCTCCTTTAAATAATCGGTGAACTCACCACTCATATATTCACCGCCTCGATCAGATCAAAGACATTTAATATATTTACCAGTCTATTTTTCTACTTCATTTCGGAATTCCTTGAACTTTTCATAGGTTTCTGATTTATGTTTCATCAAATAAACATAACCATACCGTGATAGATCATCGGTAAAGGTAATGAAGTAGGAAAAACCACTGTGAGCAGTGTGACTTATGAGACCACATACATCAGAATGTATTAGTTCTAATAAATCAGTGTCTCGGTGTCCTACACCCAAAAATGGGGCTTTGGTCATCTTACCCTGAATACAAGATTCACAAGTTGGATAAGGTTCAATGGTAAGATCATGTATCAAACCATTCCTAACCAACTGGGATAGGCGTTTCACGCCTATATGACTCAACCTCATATGCCACAGTTCAATATTATTTATATCAGATACTTTACATTTATTAATACCAGCATTAAAGATATCTTGTGAGGTATGCAAAATGTAATGACCATGCTCATTTGGACAAACAATGATCTGAACTTATATCTATCATATAATTATAAAGAACGATTCTTAATATTTACATCATAGCCTTCAGTATCTAATACAAAAAGTGATATAATATTCGCAACATATCCTGGTATAAAAAAGCAGTCATGCAACAAAAGGCTCCCACTGGGCAGAGGAATCTCGCATAAGCCCACAGCAACTGCATCCAAAGAGTCGCCACTCCCGAATCGCAATTGCATCTCCCCAGATTTTAGTCGTCTACCTTTCTTCAGCACCTGCAACGAATTGCAAATGTGAATTAGACAAGCAGAATCTAAAATCCAACTGGACGACATAGCTTCACAAGCTAATGAGATATCAATAATGGGAAAAATAAAAGTACCTGAAGTAGATGCTCTTTCCTTTCTGATTTGCGCCAAATAGTCAGGACAATTCCTTTTCCAGTGGCCAATCTTGCTGCTGTGGTGGCATTTATCTTCGGCAGCTTTCTTGGGTTTAACTATCTTACCATGTGGTGGAAGATTCATACCCTTTTTTTTCTTCCCTTTCTTCTTCTTCCCTTTCTGTTTAGATTGGGAGGAAACATGAAGAGCAGTGGGTTTAGGAGGGCGAGTCGGTACTCCCTTCCTAAAATCTTCCTCCGCAGTTTGCAGCATCTTATGCAGCTCCTGGTAAGAACAGCTAATCCCATTCATATTGAAATACATCACAAACTGGCGATATGATGGTGGGAGAGATCCAAGTATGACACTTCGTCCTAAAGTGTCATTGAGAGGGAAATTATAGCACCTCAACAGTTCGATCAAATCAATCAGATGTAGCACGTGAGGGCTCACAGCTTGTCTCTCTTCCAATTTTGCATAGAACAGTTCCATAGCAATTTTATGAACCGAGACCCGTTCTTGGTTCATAAAGGACTTTCGCAACCGCGTCATCATAATATATGCGTCAGGAAATCCAAAATATTGCCTCTTAAGCTCCGGTACCAAGGAACTGAGAATATATGATTTGACTCTTCTATCATCATCTCTCCACTTTTGGAGAGTCTCATGTTCCTCTGGTGTAGCATCAGGTGCTATGGCAAGTGGCAATGGACCTTCCAACACATATTCTATTTGTTCGGACCCAAGAACAATTCTCAGATCCAAATCCCAATCTGCAAAGTTTTCTGCGCCTTTAAGCTTGTTCGTATCAAGTATACGAGCAAAAGGATTAGAAGCAGGTGCCACCATCGCAAATCTATCATATAGATAGTGAAAAACAGTTAGCAGACATAATAGTTTCATATAATATAAATTAAACAAAGCATAAATAGATCATGAATTTTTAATCTACAAATGCCCCTCCCACTATTACATGCAATACTGTAATCCCCAAACAGAATGCAAACAAAAAATTAATCAAATTAAACATAATAGTGAAAGGTGGATCCCATGAATATATTTCAGCTCACAGCTTTGGCACGATCTCGTCTACGTATATTCATTAGGTAGACAACTCATTGTCAATCACTCAATAGTGACTCCTAGGTTCTGGTCCTCGCCGTTTCTCGTTGTGACAGCTTTGGCACGTTCACAAGGAGGCGTACCAAGGTTAAACTTTTCAATGATAAATTCAAGATACTTACGTAGTCCTGACAGCTTTGGCACGTTCAGGATTTCCGCTTTCGCTTGAATTTATCTAGTATCACATATACATCTGGTATGGATAAATTTCTATCAACTACACCCTCACTGCTTTGGCACGATCTCGGATGCAGCCATAGAACAGATATCCATAAACCGTATTGACAAGACGGACTAAGAAATATGTATCCAATACATATTACATTCTAAAAACCTTATTAATTAGGGATTTTCGGTAAAGATGAAATATATCTAATTTAATCAAATTAATTAAATACAAGCATGTATCAAGTGAGAACATAATTAAACAATGAATTTAAAGGCATATTCATATCATGTGTCCAGGTTCAGACCTGCTCTGATACCAATTTTGTTGGGGTTTCGAGCGGTAATTCGGGTAAACGCTGCGGAACGCGGAAAATCAAAATTTTCCTATTTCAATAATTTTTCTTGGGCAATTAAAATAAAATAATTTATTTCAATTACTCAATACTTAAAAACTGAAATTTTTACCCAAAAATAAAATTTTTCAGTAATTATCGTTTTGCCCCAAAACTTTATATTTTAATCATTTTAGTCCAAAATTGTCAAATACAATTCTAATTGATTCCAAATCAATCCCAAAATGATTTATACATGTCTAATACATGAAAATACAATTTGCAACTCATAGAAACCGAATTTCCATAATTTTCAGAATGGTCCCTAAACTTTCAAGAATTTACAATTTGGTCATTTTTATTCAAAACATGTCAAGATCAAATCCAAAAATTCCCAAATTTAATATACATCATATATACATTAAATCTCAATCACATATATGAAAAGCCCCAAATTTGGTGAAGGTTAAAAACCCTAATTTTATAATTTCACAAATTAACAAAATTAACACCAAATTAATTAAATTCAATACTTTAATTCAATTCTCACAACACCAATCAAGCCTCACCATCATGAAATAGCTCAAGAACAATTTTAGGTCAATCATGAGTGGCTAAGTAACTCTAGAATGGCAACTAGCCATCAAAATGACAAAAAGAAAGCTTAAAGAACAATTCTAAGCATTCTAATTCAATTTACATGCTTCCATCTTTCATCCAAGTTCTCAATCATCATATCACATCCATAAAAGAGTAGAGAACAAACTAAGCTACACATGTTGAGGATTAGTAAGATAGAAACAATTTTCATGAAGGAAAAAGTAAGAAAACACTTACTAAAATCTTGATTTTCCAAGCTTTCTTTCTTTCTTTCTCATTTTTCTCTCTTTCTCTTTTGTATTTGATTTTTTAGGGTTCTTAGATTGTGAAACAAAAATCAAAAAATGACTTTTTATATTTTCCCAAAATACCGAATTTTTGGAGGAAAAATAATGGCCACATTTTTCAATTTTGTTTTAATTAATTGAAAAATGATTTAATTTAAATTTGTGGTGTAAAACCATTAGTCAAATTAATTTTTATCACAAACCATCCAATTAAATCATGCCAATTTAACCAATCAAAATTGGCCAAGAAAACCAATTAAAAAAAGTCATTTAGTTTACTTAATTAAAGTAAACTAGATATTAAATATTAAAATAATTTAATTATTTAACATTTAAATAATCAAATAATTAAATAAAAATATCTCAAATATATATATTATATTTATATTAAATAATAAAAATACATATATTAATAATAAATGTCAAATATCACAATTCGATATTTAATAAATGGCCGAAAGATCTCAAAAGCATATATTTTCGTTTAACTGTTAAACAACTTATAAATAATCAGTATTATTTATAAAAGTTGCCCCAATGCCCAACGAGTATATCGAATTAGTGAGACTCTCTAGGTTCAGACATATCCGTCACGAAATCCAATTTTGTGTCCATAATCTACCCACCCGTAAATTATGATGAACACAGATAAAATCTCTGAACCATACAGGTCGAGGTCACTGCATACATATAATCATTCTGTCACAGGTATCCGGATTATCCCAGAGATATAGATATAAACGTCAAATCTCTTTAGGTATAATTACGTCGACGATTCTATTAGCAATCTCTTAAATAACACTTAGAACTGATTTCTACAGTGTACCACGGGCCCATGGATTTAACAGATTGCTAATTCCATAATGGATACATATGCTCTGTACACAGAACTGACAGATCCTCTCTTGATACGCACATGATATCATGAGGATCAGTCCACACCCAACGAACATGCGGAGGTCTGATCTAAATAGATCGGTGACATGACTGTCATCAAAGTGTGGATGATACCTCATATATCCACAATGGTATCTCAAGTTGAAGGATCACTATGCTCACTCAACCCGAGAAGATTCTTATTGACATTGGTGTACCATCTATTAAGAATCTTCAATGAGTCGTTCAGTGTTTATCCAATATAAACACCTACGTGTCTATATGAGTCTCCCGAGACTCATGGTTCATTGAGAAACCATTAGAATCCAACATTCCAATATACGACCCGTACCGATCTCAGCGGGTTTACTTACTGACCAGGTAATTGTAAACTTTGACCAGGAACAGTTAAATAATGATACTGTTATGATACTGCTCAATGTCAGTTGCGACGCTTTTACAATTGTATCATAACTAATCATTCTATGGTCATTTACGTCTTTACCATATAATAAAAGAATTTATATTACATAAACTGTTTATTTTATTAATTAATAAAATATATACAACAGTATTTACATGGAAATACATAAGAAATTGGCGCTCAGAGCACCAACCCTAACATGTTGTTTGAGTGTGCTTGTAGGAAATTTCACTTCTTCCCCTTTTTCCAAGGGTCATCGATCCAATATGTTGTAAGAGCTTCCAATTATGAATAAAAGTTGGAGGAAGTTAGATCTCAGTAGAATAAATTAAGAAAATGAACTCTATTTTGATTTAAATTTCTATATGTGTATACAATACAAAAAAGGGTCTGGAAATTGATACAAAACATCTCATTATTCTTTGTAGTACAATACTTCAGCGGATTTCGCTTCATTTATCATTTAGCTCAGTTTTAATTTAGGTTTATGAAATTCAATAAAAATAAAAATTAAATAAGGAGTCTTTATGTCACATTACCGAGGGCCTCATTTAAAAAAATATCGTCTATAGGCTTTGTCGGGACTAACAAGTAAAAAACCTTAAGCGATTTTAGAAACCAATCTCGCTCTAGAAAATAATCTCAATATCGAATTCGTTTAGAAGAAAAACAAAAATTAAATTTTCAATATGGTCTTACAGAACGACAATTACTTAAATATGTTCATATCGTCGGAAAAGCCAAAGGGCAACCGGTCTATTTTACTACAATTACTTGAAATGTGTTTGGATAATATTTTTTCGATTGGGTATGGCTTTAACTATTCTTCAAGTCCGCCAATTAGTTAACCATCAACATATTTTAGTCAATAGGCCTAAAGTCGATATACCAAGTTATCGTTGCAAACCCCGAGATATTATTCCAGCAAGGGATGACCAAAAATCTAGATCTCTTATTCAAAATTATCTTGATTCATCCTACCATGAGGAATTGCCAAAGCATTTGACTCTTCACACATTCCAATATAAAAGATTAGTCAATCAAATAATAGATAGTCAACGGGTCGGTTTGAAAATAAATGAATTGCTTGTCGTAGAATATTCTTCTCGTCAGATTTAAATCTAACTAAAATAACGGCCTCGTACAAATTTCCCCTTTCACCTAACTTAAGGAAAGAGATATAAGGTAAGGAGTTTGATCCGGGGATTTTTTTTGTCCCATTCATGTATCATAGATCCGATGGTAGATTTTTATCCCCCGCCTGCTCTTTCCTTTTCTTTCCTATATTTTACGTATCACATAAACTGGGATTTGAGAATCTATCTCAAAAAATGGTCTGACTGTCTGATATTCATTCTTTTTTTGCTTTGAGACATTATAGTCAATAACATTGGCGAATTAAATCAAGGTGCATAAAGAGAGGGATTCGAACCCCTGGTAAATAAAAGTATACATAACAGTTCCAATGTTACGCCTTGAACTACTCGACCATCTCTCCTATACAACGATTATGATCAAGAACTCGCGTGAATAGCGAGTTGTTCAAATTCGATTGTTAGACGGGTACAGATCTCTTTCTCTCATGACAATAAGCTCAAGAAGGCAGAGCTTTTAGTGCATCCCTTTTACTTCCTCTCGACAATAAGAATAATGAAGGCTTGGTTTTTAATTTAAGTTTTTTAATAATCTTGAAGTATGTGGATTTTTCTAGAATTTGAAAGAGTATGGAGGGATTAAATTGGGTTGGACTTGGTTTGTTAGTTTTAGGTGTAGGCTTAAATTAGTGTTAGAATTGGGCTTTTGTTCTAGATATAAACCCACTAAACAATACTAAGCCTATTAGGTCAAACGTCAATAAGGCCCACTGGCTCTCTAAGTTTGACTTCTTCATTTTCTCTTAGTTCTTCAAGAAAACTCTTATCCTAGTCACCAAAAATTTAATCTTGTAAAATTTTGGTTGTTACAGTCGCGTCTTGGGAAATTGGGCCGTGACAAGGTCAGTAATATGATTAAAGTAAATAATGTGACTGAAAATAAATAATGTGACTGAAGCACATATAACGCAATTACTAGTCACTAATGTTATTATAATGAAGGTTAATGTGAAGTATGTGCGATGCAATAATTTTGGGGTTAATTTCGATTATTTGTAAGTTCGAATTTGAGAGAAGTTTGTTGATGAAGGTCATAGGTTTGTATGTTAAGTTTATATATATTTATACAGATTGTGATTTGGAGTCCAAATGAAATAAATATTATGTTTAAAAATGATTAGTTTGAAATTATTATTGTCTTATGAGTGTAAGAATTATTTTAGACCCATTTTTTAGTCGAATCATATCGATAATTGATTTTGTTTTAAAACTTATGAATTGTATATTGATAATATATATATTTTTTTTACATAAAACAATTTATATTTCAAGATATATTTATATTTTATAGTAAAATGATAATTTTAAATAATAAAAAAAAAAACACACACATGCACCACATGCGTGTGTGGTGTGTGTTTTAATTTTTTTGAATTTTTTATTAGCTCTTTATCCCATTTAGTAATTTTATACTCATATTATTAAATGTAAATTTTTAATTTTGACTTGTGTATTAAATAATAAAATTTCTATCCCAATTGGATTTTTAATAAAATACGTATTTTTGACCAATTTGTTTTTTTTTTTCATTTCAATAATTGCGGCAAATTATTTCGCATTAGCTCTCTCAAAATTCCATTCGGCTAGTAAACGATACTTTTCTGCACCAATCAAAACGACAACTCCTACGCTGCACCAATCAAAACGCACCGCGCCGGCGCGCCCGGCTGCTGGCACGACTCTGCCTTTCAGACATTGACCATATTACCCCTCTTTTAGGCGTTAACCTATAAAATTCAATCAATTCAGTTAAGCACAAGCTCTCAAAAACTTCTCAACACTTGCCAACACTTCCCTCTAAAACCCGACACTTCAAACCGGACTATCCATCAATGGCATCCGAGAACGACTCATCCAGATCCAGATCCACCACTACCGGTGACGACGCCACCGTACCACAACGGAAGATCGCACTGATTACCGGAATCACCGGCCAGGACGGTTCCTATTTAACGGAATTCCTCCTCATCAAAGGCTACGAAGTCCACGGCCTGATTCGTCGCTCCTCCAACTTCAATACGCAGCGTATCAATCACATCTACATCGACCCGCACAACGCCCACAAGGCCCGAATGAAACTCCACTACGCCGATCTCACCGACGCCTCGTCTCTCCGTCGCTGGCTCGACACCATTCTCCCCGACGAAGTCTACAATCTTGCCGCCCAGTCCCACGTGGCAGTATCCTTCGAGATCCCCGATTACACCGCCGATGTCGTGGCAACCGGAGCCCTCCGTTTGCTCGAAGCCGTGAGATCTCACATCGCCGACAGCGGTAGGTCCCACATCCGTTATTACCAAGCCGGATCATCCGAAATGTTCGGATCCACGCCGCCTCCGCAATCCGAATCAACTCCTTTCCATCCGAGATCTCCTTACGCTGCTTCAAAATGCGCTGCCCATTGGTACACTGTTAATTACCGCGAAGCTTACGGGCTCTTCGCTTGTAACGGGATTTTATTCAACCACGAATCGCCTAGACGTGGTGAAAATTTCGTTACGAGGAAAATTACACGTGCGGTCGGGAGGATCAAGATTGGATTGCAGAGCAAATTGTTTCTGGGGAATTTGCAAGCGTCGAGAGATTGGGGATTTGCCGGAGACTACGTGGAGGCAATGTGGATGATGTTGCAGCAGGAGAAGGCGGATGATTACGTGGTGGCGACGGAGGAATCGCATACGGTGGAGGAGTTTTTGGAGGTGGCGTTTGGGTATGTGGGGTTGAATTGGAAGGATCATGTGGTGATTGATAAGAGGTATTTTAGGCCAGCTGAGGTTGATAATTTGAAGGGGGATTCAAGCAAGGCGAGGAAAGTTCTTGGCTGGAACCCTAAAGTTGGGTTTCAGCAATTGGTGAAGATGATGGTTGATGAAGATGTTGAATTGGCTAAAAGGGAGAAGGTTCTTGTTGATGCTGGATTCATGGATGCCCAGCAGCAGCCTTGAGTTCGTTTCTTTTTTCTTTTTGGAGGAAGATATTTATTTAGTTCAAGTGCCATTTCAATCAAGTTCATGTTTGAATGTTTGTTACTTCATTCGTTATTGTCAGAAAAATCGCTATTTTGTATTTGCTACTATTGAGTATTTCAGTTTTTGTTAACTGGGCTAATTCTCTTAGCAACACCATAGCCATTAAATGAATATTACCTGTTTACTTGAAATTACCTTTTTTGTGAGAGAGAAGATATGAACTATCAACTTAAGAACTGTCTTTCCATTTTCATTTTAAAGAATGCTCTGTTTAGTCGATGCTAAAAACAAGAGAGAAGGGATTAGAATGTTCTTACCAGTCATGTTAATTTCAACAAACTATGTGGTATGAGGAAGCAAAAATCTATACAGAAAAGGCAAAAAGTCAGTCTAATTTGCCTTTTCAAGAACTGGACTCGTGTTCGTCATCCCTTTGCGAGGAGGATGAGCTACAGCTAAACTTCTGATGTAGCAGTAGAGACAGCAAGCGGCTTGATTGATGATGCCTGAAGTGAGTCGGGTCCCTCGGAAGCAATTCTCTTGCACAGTGCATCACAATTACTAATAACATCAGTCAACCTTCCTTTAAACTCCCCGAGTTCCACCTGCAAAGCATGAACTGCATGCATTTTCCAAAGTAAATCGTTAATAAAACCCCAAAAGCTAATAAAACAGACCCGCGGAATTGATTATGATCAATTTACCTTTTGATAGATGATGTGAACTCGTCGTCATCATTGCTGACACAGAGTAACCAAAACGTTGAAGAAGTTTGATCGCCAAAGCATCCGCAGAATTGATTATGATCAATTTACCTTCTGATAGATGCTGTGAACTCGTCTTCATTGCTGACACAGAGTAACCAAAATGTTGAAGAAGTTTGATCGCCAAAGCATCCGCAACTTAAGTCTTGTTTTCTATCTCATCCTACAAAAATTTTGAACAGTCATACTGCGTCCAATACAACTATTTTATTTAAATCGGGGGATGTTAATCATTGACAATCTTAATTACAAACCAAAACAGGATTGCTAAAATCAAGGCAAACCAATAGGACTTTCCAGTTTAGAAGTAATACCAACACATGTAGGAATTGCACAATTGTCCAAAGTCCAATTGTCACTCATCACCAGATAATAAACAGAACAGTGATTAAAGACTATTAAATAAGTCTTCAGTTCTTCGTTAATCCATCTGGAAAAGCATCAAGCAGACTGCCGACGTAAATCCAGATCAACTCATATATATACATATTGACTATTGTCCTTGAGGATTAAATAAAATCACAATTATACAACAGTGATTTGTACGTCTTCAAAGCAGGTTTATTTATTAAATTCTGACAGCAATCTTAATCCAAATCCCAGATCTATGTACATAAATAAATAGATGTTATATGAAATTCATAGGGATCCACAACAGATCTGATCCACCTCTTATGTCTTCACAAATCACAATCTTTATTACATAACCATATTTACTGAATTGGTCTTGAACTCTCAAAATTTATGATTGGCAACGCATACCTGTCTCTCACTAATCTGTTTGGTCTTCTCTTCTTGCCATTCACGATACATTGAGAAAAGCTCCAGCAGCACCGTTGGATTCACAGTGCCTATATTGGAACATAGAACAATAATGGTAAAAATTAACTCCAACCACATTATTAGCGTAGATAACACAGAGAACGATATTTTTTAGTTTACTGCTTCAGGACCCAGAAACTCTTGTTAAAACAAAATTTACCACCTCACATCACTTTCCATGAATACTAGCATTCTCGAAAGGTAAAATTAACAAGTATTAAGAAATTGTGTATGGCTGGTGACTTTTATTTCCCTGCTTGTCAAACACTAGACTCAACCTCAAAACTTCAAGCAGTCTTTTGGGTTTGATTCTACCAACCTTTGACTGAACATAGGGCTACCTGGTTTCTGTAAGGCTTTTTATAACAGTAATATATGCACGGTTAGGGCATAAAGTCATAAACTAATAGATGAGGCACAATTGTGATGACTAAATTCATTATGTCATGAATTTGGAACCGGTAAGTATATTACAGCAGGGTGTAATGTAATAGAAGACAGTCTTTGGTAGTGCATACTGCACAGATAAGACCAGTTGCTGCAGAATAAAGTTAAAGTGGTTATTTTGCTTCCGAAGGAACCGTAAAAAGGAAAAAAAGAGAAAAAGTAAAGAGAATGCTAAGATGCAGCATGCAATCATAGAAGAATGACATAACGCATAAATAATTGCTAAGGTTTTCTTGTTCAAGAGAATAATGAGTTCTCATCTTAAGCAAGACTTCTTGTGTGAAGCTAACCATACTACTTGCGAATAAAACTCTATATACAATTAAAGTATTAAGAACACAAACAGAGAAACTCATGATTGAAATCAGAGTAGTTTTGCGAGGAAAATCAACTCAGAAACTATACATGCATACTAAACAATCATTCATAACTCAAAAGTATTTAATTCCATAAGGCTGTAAATCTGAATCTCATTCAACCTAGTAATCATAATGAGCCTGCTAAAGCAGTTGACATTAATAACCTTTCTTTCTACATCTCTAAATTCAAACATTTTAAAAGCTTTGTTCTCATTTCTTTAGTTTATTAATAGACTTTCGCCTGCAACAAGATATTCTCAATGACATTTTGTATTATTTTTTGTACCCATCAGTCCTCTATTCACTGAGCTTAATTTCTGAAAATTTTTAACATAAGCAATGAGCGAATAACTTACAAGGGCATAAACAAAACAAAAGCTTCATTTTGAAACCCAAACGTACGACTCACTAAAGCAAATAAGCACAGCATTTAAACTTTAAAAAAAAAAAAAATCCCCCCTGAAGCTGAAGAAGATGAAGGTCTCACTAAAATGTCAGTCAAGCTACCCTTGGTGGTAGTGATATCAGTATTGGACTTGTCTAAAATCAGCCGAAATTTTATATATATATATAACTGTTGAATACAAATTCGTTGAGAAGAAAGAAAATAACTCAAATTTTGAGGGAATTGAGTTTCTCTAAAACAGGATCGACGGATTCTGATTTCTGGAAGACGGTGGTGATCTCATCTATGGGTCTCTAAACGAGCAATAAGCTAAAAGTTAATAATAATAAAGCAGTAAAACAAAGAATGGTGAGTAGAGGTTACCTGAGTCTGTGAGCTTGAGAGTGTGGATTCTGAGTCACCCATTGTTGCTGACTTTTGATTCACATATTATGTTGAATGATTCTAGCATAGCAAGTGTGCAGGTACCGTCTGCAAATTTTTATCCACTTATCCTTCAGTCTTGTACTTTGCTCGGCGAAACGGTGAAGCTCCGGCACTGTCAATCTCTGCTTCAATTACATAGCATTTCAAGGGATCAACAACAACTCGCTCTGTGGGTTGTTTCGTCTTATCAGTTTCGCAGATAAAAATTTTGTAATTAAACAGGGGTAACATTACTTTTACACTTTCCTTGAAAAAAACTTTATTATTAAGTCTTGTAAGTGTATAAATTTTTTCTTTTAAGTCATAATCCATTAACTCTAACGAATACACTGACGTGACATGACGAAACGACAAGTCAGCACAAATATTAAATCACTCATATGTCACATTGGATTGAGATTATAATTTTTGAAGTCTTAAAAGTTGTGTTATTTTTACACTTCATCCTAAAAGAAAATTTTATTTATAATTAAGTCAAGTGAATAAGTTTTTTTTAAGTCTTAATCTATTAACTGTAACGGACCTGATGACGTGACATAATGAAACGTTAAATCAGTCAGCACATACTTGTATGCTTGGAAAATGGCTCCACTAGATCAACTGAAGATCCTTATTC
Organism: Zanthoxylum bungeanum; assembly: GCA_019454045.1. NCBI lineage: Eukaryota > Viridiplantae > Streptophyta > Magnoliopsida > Sapindales > Rutaceae > Zanthoxylum > Zanthoxylum bungeanum. Next base: position 47,964 of record SKCR01051184.1, on the reverse strand, counting down.
ATTTTCTCCAAAAAAAAAAAAAAAATTCTCTATGTTTACCACATTATTTGTATTATCTATCTCGTATCACTATCTTCATCTGATGTGCTCCCAAATCCTGACTTAGAAGATGATAATCTTTGAGTTTGCCATGACGCTTCAGGGAAAGTCGCCACAAGAGTTCTATAAACTGTTTGTTGACGGGGTCCTAAATCACTATCTTCAATACCCTGTCCACAAACGGTTTACATAACTTCATGTTATATATAGTTTGACTGGTCGATGTCTTGAAGCGATTTTCCATGTATAGTCATGGCAAACCCAAAGATCATCATCTTTTACGTCAGGATTTGGGAGTACCGCATATGATGATGGTGATATCGTGACAGATAATAAAAATAATGTGGTAAACATATACGAATTTTTTATGGAGAAAATGAATAAGGATCGTTCTTCAATTGATCTAAATGAGCCATTTTCCTGACAAACATACAAGTATATGCTGATTGATTTAATGCTTGTGCTGAAGTATCGTTTCGTTATACTACGTCACTAGATCCGTTACAGTTAATAGATTAGGGTTTAAAAGAAAAAAAACTTATTCATTTATAACACTTAATTATAAACAAAATTTTCTTTTAGGATTGAAGTGAAAAACAACACATCTTTTAGGATTTCAGAAGTTGTAATCTCAATCTAACGTGGTAGCTGACTGATTTTAATGTTTGTGCTAACGTGTCGTTTCATCATGTCACGTCAGCATGTCTGTTAGAGTTAACGAATTATGATTTAAAAGAAAAACTTATTCACTTATAGGATTTAATAATAAAAAATTTCTTTTAAAACTAAAAACAAAAAATGTCGTTATCCCAATTAAATAATAAATTTAAGAAGACTAAATCATTAGTATATTAAATTTTAAAATTAAAAATAAAAATCCTAAAAATATAATTGTTGGGCCAAGGTCCCTCTGTTCAAAATTAATATTTAATGATACTACTTTTTAAAACACCTATTTTACAATTATAATAATAATTATTATTATATCTTCATGAAAAATTGCATAAAAGTAACAAAATATAAATACAACAATTATGACGTGTTTATTAAATGTGAATGTAAATTATAGAATGAGAATTATTATGACGTGTTTATTATGAAGTGTTTACTTATTAAAAATAGTTTGAGATAGGGATGGCAACGGGCCGGGCTCGGGCCGGGTTTTGAAAAGCCCGGCAAAAAAAATTAGGCCCGGGCTGTCATCGGGCCGGGCCCGATTTTTTATTATAAAAAATTATAAAAATAAAAAATTTATTATATAAATATATGTATTTTATAAAAAAATATATATATTTAATTATTTATTTTAAGCTCGGACCGGGCCGGGCCCGAGCTTTTTTGGGTGAGCCCGGCCCGGGCCCGAGCCGAACCCGGATTTTGAGGCCAGGCCCGGGTTTTTTTCACCCCGGGCCCAGGCTTTTTTGCCATGTATAGTTTGAGAAAGGGGATGATTCCCACAAATTTAGGAGTGGAGAATGAGAATTTCATTCGCATTTAGGGATGATAATTATCTAATCACATATGAATTTATCAATTTTGGATATAGATTTTATCCACACGAGTATAAATATTGATATAAATTTTACCTACACGATATCAAATTTTTACCATACACTTGAATGAAAAATATTATAATTGTATCACTTATTAATTATATTAATTTTAATTATTTTATTATTATAATAAAAATATATTAAGTAATAAATTAATTTAATTAGTTAAATTTATAGAAAACTAGTATAGGACACACATTTTGTGCGAGTTGAACATATATTTTATGTATTAATCTTATAAATACTTCGAATCTTATCGGTTTTATAGTTTAAATAAGACAATTGATTTATTTTCATATAATATTTATGTCTCATTCGTTTGTCTCTCAGTTCTCAAATAATATTTTTAACTCACCGTGCAAGAACTGATAGTCAAAGTCTGTATTCTGAAGCACAGTAAATAATAAAAAATACATGAAATAAAAAACTTATAAAAATAATTTAAAATAAAATAAAAAATAATAATAAACTCGAAATCCAAAAAATTGGCTAGGTTTTGTGGGCGACTACTATAATTATATTTTTATATTACAATATGTTTTTTAATTTAATAATGTATTATTTTAATTTTATAATTTAATAATAAAAACATTAATTTTAGAGATTAGTTGGCACACAAATATATATATTTTTATTTTAATAGAATATTATATTATATTTTCTTATTATAATTGGTAATAAAAAATTAAATGTAGAAATTATGTGTCATGTGACGTGATGAGAAAAATTAAAAATGATTAACTTATATATATATATTCTTTGCCAGATTATCTATTATATTATTCAAAAATTAATCGGTTAGTATAATATGTTTTCTTGTTATAATAAAGTTCTTATTTAATAAATTTATTAATTAGTTTTATAATTTAATAGTGTTTTTTTATTTGTAATATGATAGTATAATATGTTTTCTTATTATAGTATAGTTCTTATAAAATTATAATATGTATTTTTATTATAATAGATTTTTTATTTTATATAAAATTAAATGTAACGATATTTTAATTGTAGAGAGTAAATGTCACATATGTTTTTTTTTTTATTTTAATAAGAGATTGTAATATGTGTTCTTATTATAATAGATTTCTTTAATATAATATAGTTCTTATAAAATTATAATATGTATTTTTATTATAATAGGTATTTTATTTTATACAAATTAATTGTAAAGATATTTTAATTGTACAGATTAAGTCCCACACATGTTTTTTTATTTTAATGAGATTATAATATGTTTTCTTATTATAATAGGGTTTTTTATTTTTATTTTATAATTTTATAATAATAAATTAAAATATGAATTAATTAATTTAATTAATAATTTTCTTACTTTAATAGAAGACTATATTTTTATATTATAATAGGTTTCTTATGTTAATAATTGTAACATCCCCGATCTGGAAGATGTTACCGGCAGGGAATATGCCGTACTATTCCCCTGAGCCTCTGACTTCTGATATTTTCTATTCTTATCTCACATATAAACTCATGCATGGGGCCATTGCCCAACTAGTCAATCATGAATGCATAACACTTTTAATACTAAATGTTCTGTTTTAATACATATTGCAACTTGACAATGATTACTAAAATTCAATATATAAGAAATCTTTACTATACAAGATGTATATTACATGTCACTTCCTGACTCTAGCAGAACTGGACTTTGTTTCTAACTTGACCTGGTGGACTAAACCCAATAGTGACTACTATCAGTATCCGTCCCCTCGAGCTCGTCCTTCAAGAACCTGCAAAATAAAACATTGGGATTGGGGAAGAGTTAGATCGTTTGAACGATCTAAGTGAAAGGATAGTTTATAAATAAACACTAAAACGCTTTTGAAAACACATGGTTCTAAAATTCAACTTATCTCAAATTTATCTTTTCTGAAAATCTCTTTTATAAACTGAAAACAACTCTTTCTTTCTAAAAAAACTTTTCTAAAATCTGCTTTCCTGGAAATCTCTTAGAAACTGCTTTTTCTGAAAACTTTATCTCTAGAAAAGCTTTCTCTGGAACTTTTCTGAAAACTGTATCTGAAAACTGTTTCTAAAAAACTGGTTTTTGTCTCTGAAAACCTAACGTATGGGGGCGTTACGTATCGCCGTCTCCTATACGCCTAACTAGAGCCAAGAATGCAAATCCATGACTTTGGGGCGTTACGTATCGTTGTCTCCCAAAACATGCCACTCATGTCCTTGAAACTAGTGGTCTTGGGGCGTTACGTATCGTCGTCCCCCAAGCCATTGAACGAGAACATGGCATGCGGATCTATGCTACTCTCCAAGCTCTGAAACTAGGATCTAGGGGCATCTGCCATCCTTAGTCCTGAACTATGATCTGGAGGCGCTACGTATCGCCGTCCCCCTAGTCCTCTATATGTGCACATGTCATACGTCAATTCCATGTATGTATCTAGTTACATACTGAGGTGGGTTTTTCCCCCATGCCTCGAAAATCATAAAATCATACTTGAAAACATTTCTTTCTTAAACATATCTTAAAACATAATCTTTCATGAAATAACTGTAATAAAAATCAATTAACGCCCTAAAGCATAAAAATAAGTCTGATAAGTAAAATACATCATAAAAGTCAACTTTAGAGAAGAGTGTCCACTCACTGATTTTGGAACCTGGCTAGCACTGTTTTGCTTAGTCAATGAACCTGGGATTCCTTCCGGTAATCTATAATCGGTAAACTTGGTTAGAACATAAGTCGTGGATATGTTTCGAGATTATACTAAGATTTTGTATTCAAACACTTATTATCACTTTAAAGCGTATCATACTTATATCATGAAGTACTATGTGAGTGCAAACCGATACGAGACCTTTAGGGTGGCCTCTAACATGTTCGGGGTGGAACTGGAATAAATCAAAAATGATTTGGGTAAATTTTTGATCTTGCGTCGCGACGCAATTCCATGCGCGTCGCAACGCATATAATTCCATAAACTAATACATGAAAATTTCCAGTTCGTGTCGCGATGCAAGTCCTTGCACGTCGTGACGCGGACAAACCAGAAACGAATTTGTCTTAATTTTCTAGTATATGTTGCAACACTGACCCCTTGGGCGTCGCGACGCGGACCTGATTTCCAGTTTTAAACACTTGTTTTCTCAAGCTTATCTTACCCAAATACATCCTCAACACTTCTACATCAAATTTATTACATAAACCATTCCATTAAGCCTCAATAAACATCCACAACACTATCAATATCTCACTCAATACCACATTATATCTATTCTATAAACTTCACTTAATTTTTCACCCAAAATTTAGCAAGTTGGGGGTTTTCCCCAATTACCATTTTCTTAGCACAACAATCACTCAATCATCATCATACTCAAGCTCTCAACATGCTGCGATTATCAAATCATTAAAACTCAAAGTATTACAATTTGGGTCATGTTTTTCTTACATTTTTTCCTTTGATTTCCATCACTTCTCCAAGTCTTAATTGTTGCTCATCGTCTTATTTGCTTATTCTTCTACTTTATTCTCTCTTTTCTTTCTTTTCTTCTTTTATTAGTCTTCTTTTTTCTTCTCTTCCTTTTCTTTCTCTCCTTCACGTTTTTCTTCTTTTCTTTTTCTATTATGAAAATGTGAATATATCACATATATATACTAGGACTTTTTGATATTTTTTTTGTATAGTTTAATGAAATAAAATTGGAAAAATTGAGAAGTTTTGAGAATTGTCTAGACTCATCCTTGGGTACTATTCACCTGGATTTATGAGTCGTATTTTTTACCTGCTTCTACTTTGAATTTGGAAAAGTATTCAATGCTAAAGTTGTAGGTCTTGATCTCATCTTTTCGACGATATAAAATTCATAAAAAACGGAGTTTGTATGAGAAAGTTACGGCCCAAGTACCATTGGCTGTCCGGAGTGGAACATTATATAGTTTCGTATCGGAATTTCGAGGAATTCACCGATTATCCCCAAAGTAATTCCATAAATGTATATGTGTTCAAACATAATTATATTATGTAACACTTGTCTCATGATGTAACAGTAGTCGAGATTTTCGATCGTTATAAATTCTCTCCCCTTAAATAGGATTCGTCATCGAATCCTTTCTGGGGCTTAACTCTTAGATTTGTCCTGGTCGATGATATCTGTGTCTCTGACTATCCTTATCTTTCTTAATTTTCCTTCTGATCTTTTGTTCTAGATTTCAATACTAAAACCTCTGGAAATCTCTTGTCACACTTGTGCATACTACTCCAGAGTTCATGGGCCTTAATGAATAATATCTTGAGTTCTTAACTGAAAGGTAAATCCTTAATCTCACTCCATGATCCTCTGCTCAATACTCTACATTTATCATCATACTATCACTATCTCTAAGCATCGCATGAACTTTATTTCTAAAACTTCCAACTATATTCAACATCCTTTATCTTCATCTATCTACACGAGTTATCATTTCCAAAATTGTACTATATTCATAGTCTGTCCTCTTACTTATCTTAGTTCCATTCTGATTTTGAAACCCTCTTAATACCTTTTTTTCATGACAACAATAACTTTTAAATATCCTTAGGAACTTCTGTTACTTTTCATGTTTAAAGTATTCCCATAGTACTTTATGTTCTAACCAATAATCTTCACTTTCCCTTGACCTGTGTATACTTCGGGTTCTTCAGCTATTCTAAGATATACCTTATCTTAAGATTTATTATCTTATCTTAAATAATTATTTGACCTCTCAGTTTTCCACCTTTCTAAACCTTCTTTACTTATAAGCTTTCTCTTTCGAGTTCTCGTATTTACGACTATCTCTGTATTTTTGGACTTCATAACTTATAACTAACCTCTCCAAGTACTCTTATTGTCCCCTAATATTTCTCATATTTAAAATATTATATCATGGTAGTTCTCCTCTAGTGATCCTCTCGGTTGACTAAGGGATTTAGAACAAAGTATTTATACTAAGTCTAACCATGTGTATCTTTATGCTAAATTTACATTATTTACCATTAATATTGGCTCTGGTCAAACTAGTCTAATTTATTATTTTGTACATTTGGTTTCTTTGCTAGTTCAAGTACAGTTACTAGCTTTATGATGACTAATCTTTCTTTGCTTACTTGTACTCTAGAATGCTCCACCTTCAATTATCTCTCAAATCTTATCTTGTTAAGAGTTGTCCCAATCTCAACAATTTCTTTATTTGTAGTCTCATTGATCATTTCTAAGTTGTACTTAGTCTCTTCTTGAATTATCCCATACATTATGCTTAATAGTGCGTTACGAAAAGAATATGTGGGTCACTATCATCCAACTTTCTTCTTTTACTTATACTATAAAATTCCAGTCTTATCTCAATTCTGAAAAACTTACTTTTTTCGTAGAACTAATGAAAATCGTCTTATCATTATAAACCCATGTCATTGTTTGTCTGGTATCTATTTTATTATCGTCCTATATTCACAATTTTAGCTCAACCTATCACTTGATATCCTTCATGTCTTCTTTCTTGTTCCTAACTATTCATGGAACTGCTGGTTCCTCTGAATCTGTCTTTAGAGTAAAAATCGAGATCCATCTTTTCTACTATTGTGTAACAAGGGTTGGGAGGGTGGGGTTGAGTCCTGATGTCTTACTGCTGGTAGTGATCTCAATAACTTCTCATGCTATGGTTATATCCATTGTTTACCTATAAGCCTATAACTTTTCGTGTTTACACATCTTGCTTAACTCTTATACTAATATTCTTCTGCTAAATATTTCTTGAGTTTCATGCTTCAATTTCATTCTTAATTCTTTTCCGACTATCAATCATACTACCTCTTTTAGAGTCATGCTCTTTAAAAACTCCATTATGTTGCCTCTGTATTTCTTTTCACTAGTCGTTGTTTCTTGAACATTTGCAATCATTGCTTACTCTCTGAGTCCTACTATACTTCCTCTATTATTTCTTATTATAAAGTTTACTTCATTTACTTAGATTATTCTCATCTCAATGTTGGACAATTATGACCCTTAGCGTCACTATTTGTAAAAGACATTGTGGTTTTTGTACAAATTAACTATGTGACAATGGAAATTGCATTTTTTCATTTTGTAATTTGATTACTTATATATATAAAAATGATAAAAGTCCTTATGATTAGTTCCGGATTATAAGATATGAGACAATATCAATCTATAAAGGTTTAATCATTAAATATCCATAGTCGTAGTATTATCGAGACTGGACATCGATAATGCAGAATAGACTAGTATTGCACTTGTGCGTGTTATGGAAGCGTAACAACATAGTTCTCATATATTTAAGTATTGGATACTTATGCAAGTGTGATAGGAGGTTGTGTTTACCGATGGTATGGAAACAGCTTCGCTCTGGATAGACCCCTCAGAATCCCATTGGTAGTATGACTATGTGTCTATGGGAATCCGCTTCAGGGTAGGTGTATTTGGTCTTAACCTGAGACTTGCATCGCTAGTACTTGCGACAATCAATACGCTTTGGTTTTGGTCGTCCGGGACTTTAACAGGTTCTGTGTACGCCTCTTCTGGGTTTATTGAGAATCGTAGTGTATTGGGTGTGATGTCAAGACGCAAGTATCACTTCAGTCATATGGAGATGATGATCACGCAGGGATACAAAACTGGTACTTTAATGTGTTGCAACCATCAGGATAATATGACAAGGTCTTGATTATCCGATTAAAGAGACTAGTTGCTTGTGATCCGATAAATGCTTCGTACGGGGCATACACTATTCCAGCCCCAGGCCTTGCATATGACATCCGATACTGGATCATAATACGCAATACTATGTATACTACACCAGACATAGATTATATATTCCTTTAAGAATATTTATGGAGAATTGGGTAGGCACGATGCTTTTTTAGAAGCCAACCATGTCTCGTAAATCGGTAAGAATATAGTACGAGGTACTCACGTGTTCAGATAGTCCGACGACCGGATTTACTGCCAACATATCCAGGGATCTCATGGGTCGCTTCCCGAAGATTCACCGATGATGTATGATTCGAACATAATTAATCTAGGATTAATTACGGATAGATTTTATCTGGGATAAAATACTATTAGAAGAGAGAGAATGATTAATTTGGAATTAATCGATAAAATAATATATTCGATATATTAAATGAAATTAGATTTCATAATGGAATTAAAATTGGATTTTAATTCGGGCGAACGAATTAATTTAGAATTAATTCGCGAGCGACGTGAATAGTAATTTTACTAGGCATAATTATTTAATTAAATTTGATTTAATTACGTCGCAACAGAAAATTCGTTAATTCGGAATTAACGAACCCGAGCCCGGGATGTGTTTGCGGGCCCACTCAGATTTTGAATCAAGTGGGGCCCACATGTCACATCACTTGTCATTCTCATCACTTTTTGGTGATGGAATTTGGTGATGAAATGATGGTGACTTGTAAGACACACAAGTGTGTAAGTAATGCATGACCTTTACCAAATATTTGGTATATCTTTTTTCTTTGATTTTGGAAATCAAATTAACAAGTCAACAAAGTCATTCACTTCCTTCTCTCTCTCACTATTCACGCCCAAAATTCTTTTTCTCTCTAAAACTTGGCTTGGCCAAAAGTTTGATAGAAGAATGAGAACAATTGTTGCAATTTTTCAAGTGCTAGCACACATCAAGAAATCATACAAGGTGTTAGGGAAACCATTCCCAAGAGCTTGGAATCAATCTCAAAGCTTGGAGCTTGGACAACAAAATTCAAAGAGAAGATCTTGGAGCACTTCTCAAAGGCAAATTTTTGTGATCAACACTTCCTACAACCGTTCGTTGTAAGTATATTTCCACTATACTTCTTCTTATATTCACATGATTTTATGCTTGGATTGATATTGGGATGACCTTAGAAACCCAACACTCAATTCCTTGAACTTCTTTCGTCTCTACTCCCCTGAAAACTCCATCCACTTTGATTGCTAGGATACCTCTATTAACTCCTTTGGTACATGTGCCATTCTTTTACTAGTTCTTCCATTACAATACAATGAGACTCTTATATATTACTTATGATGCATTCCTGGGAATTTTCCTATTTGGTTTCTTACTATTTTGAGTCTTTTTCTCCTTAAGGTTCCTAATTTAATAATGATTCCTATATTTGGCTCGACTCACCATGACTTCAAACTATCATTTCTCATGTTTCTTATCTATGCTCCATTATACTTAATGGTTCGGCTGTCTAACTATCTCGTGGTTTATCTATTCTATCTGATGCTCTTCTTTACTTATTCAAGTTTTTGTTAAACTCTAAGTGGTCGGGGGGGGGGTGAAATCTAGCTTTCCTAAAAGATCTATGAAATATATATTACTGTCAATTGTCCGACTCCAACGATGGTCTGATTAGATGCTTATAACCCTCTTGGGGGTCAGAACTACTGGACATAAAAGTTATCACTTATACTGTTGGAATCTACGTCGACTACTCCAAGTCTTATGGTTTCTATAATTCTGATCAACTATGTTGAGGTCCCCATTTACATTACTGTCTCTTGTCTTATTATACTGAACTTCCTTATTGCTTCACGTAGCTTTCTTAATTATTTTGTTGCATAACTTATTCTTCAGTTCCATATTATGCTGCTAAGGTTAATGGTGGCTTATTTCTATTGACTACTTCCTATATCTGATCTCTGCTCTTACTATAGGCTGCAGCTACGCCGTATAATATTACTATTCATGCTAGTATTCTTTGTTAACTTCTGATCGTCTCCCATCTCATAAATTTGTCTGTAGGACACAGAAATTGGCGACGCTGTTCCAGGCTCGTGGCCCAGTCGGGAGTACGGAGTAGCCCACGGGGGAACTAAACCGAAGAAATAAAATGGAGTCGCCACCCAGTGTGAACTGGGAAAATGATTTAAGGCCGCACTCACCCCTCGCAAGGGAAGACCTCAAACCGTTGGGTTCAGAATGGTCTCTTACTTATGCCACTTGTAATGAAAGGATTTGTGCAATAATCTAACCGAGTCTACGCAACATACATTCTCAAGAGTACCCTATGTCTAAGTTTACGTACATGAAAATAAAACCTATAGCTAAGTTTGCATGCATAAAAGTAAGTCGATATAACGGCAAGCACATAATCTCATGAATACCCTAAGTTAATACAGGCGGAAACATAAATAAATCATGCATAAAAATAATGTACTAAGCCACTTAATCATGCATAAATGTAACATACTATTTCTAATAAACAACGAATAAATATAAATTTGGATGAAACGAAATATGTGTGTCTCTCAAACGGTACGTGGAATTGTATCCCGAGTGCAGACCGCACTACCGTCTATTCGGATTCGGCTACGGAATTTACGTCCGGGTTTCCATCCGATATACCGCAAGAGATAACACATATTTCATTCATCCCATGGCCATAGCATACATTAACCAACAGTACTCATGCGAAGAAATATTAACAAATAATAGAAAATAAGCGGAGATAAATAGAAAAGGGTGCCCTCAGGTCTAACCTCTTAAGTCGTCTCTTGGAAGTGCGCTACGCGGTTGTCGGAAGGGTTGATGCTCCGCAACTTTTCTGATTTACTGGTTCGTTGTTTTCCTTCGTTGCCTCACTATTTTGGGCTGCTATTTGCTCATTGTTTTCGGTATTTGGGCTGTGTTTCAAGGCAGAATTTTAGTGGTAAATGGGAAGATTTTAGGGACTGTTTTCTATGGTCAAGGCAGTGCAGTTTCGGTAGTTTCAGGGTACAGTTCATTGGTGTTTTTCGGTAATTTTAGAGCAGTTTACTGGGCAGATTTTTGGTGATAATAGGGCTGTTTACTGGGTTGCTGTGAAAGAGGCAGTTATTAGGCGTGAATTGGGGCTGTTGTTAGGGGTCTTCAGGCGTGAAATGGAGGGTTGTATTGAAGGGTCTTTAGGCGTGAAGTTGAGGGCTGTGTTGAGGGGTTTTTAGGCGTGAAGTTGAGGGATGTTGTTGTGAGGGGTCTTTAGGTGTGAAGTTGAGGGCTGTGTTGAGGAGGTCTTTAGGCGTGAAGTTGAGGGCTGCTGTGAAGGTGTTTGGTGCGTTGAATGGAAGCCTTGCTGGGTGTTATTGCGTGAAGGGTTTGTGAGGGTTTGCTGCTTTGTGGGACGTGAGGGAGAGATGTCTTTGTTGGACGTGAGGTCGTGTATATGAGAGCCAATGAGAGACAGTTGAGAGGATTATGGTTTCTTTTGTTTGTTATTTCTTTGTGTGGGGCGTGAAGGCTAGCTAAAAAGAGTTGGGTTTGTGCTTCTTTTTATAGGCAAGGGTGGAGGTTGTCCTTACACGGGTAGGGAAAAGTAATTATGTAATTATGGGGAGTATCTTCTAATTTGTGTATCATAAGGAAATGATCTATTCATTTTAGGAAGGTAAATTGATTTGATTTGATTTTATTTTATTTAGTTTATCATAAGGAAATGATCTATTCATTTTAGGAAGGTAAATTGATTTGATTTGATTTTATTTTATTTAATTTAAGAATGTGATTTAATTAGATTAGGAAAGTGTTTTATGAGATTTGATTTGATTCTTTAATTTGGGAAGGTGATTTATTTTTAATTTTAACATGTGTTTAATGTGTTGTTTGTTATTTTGGAAGGCTTGGGCGTGAGTTAATGGGTCTTGGGCGTGGGTTTGGTTCATTTTGGTGGGCTTGGTGTGTGGCTTGGTGGTGTGTGGGCTTGGTGTGTGGCTTGTGGGGGGTTTTGGGCCAAGGCTAACAGTTAAAACAGAGGTTCAACGAGCAAACCCAAAGCTGAGAAAACGAATTAAGTCCAACAAGAAATGGATTTCTGACTTTTCCTTTCCGACGTCCGTTTCCCGCGACTTCCACGACTTAAATGGTAGTGTCTCCATGTGAGACTCATCATCGGGACTTATATGCAAAAATGCAGTGCCTACACTGTCTATTTTAAACTTTCAAGAATCTCTATTAGCATTAGACCAATCTATGGATTTCCGCACGTATTTATAACTTATCCACTTGGCTTAAGTCGAGTTCTTTCTTTTCTATCTCTTAAATTATTCTTAGTTCTTCCTTAGGCGGCTTATCATTATGTGTTTTTTGTAGGTTAAATCTTCATCAAATTTCCTTACAGTTATCTTTATCTCGGCTGGTATAAGGTGGAGTAGGAATCTACATCTCAATGGGTGTCAGCGTCCTTGTTTCTAATACTTTATGCCCTGGTGGAGTCTATTACTCATGTAAGATAGGTATGAGATAGACTCTGTCAGGGCCGCTTCTTTGACTGGTATAGCTGAGAAATGAAGATCTTGATAAGTCAGATCTTATCGTATATCGATTTCTTTGGTTAAGGTAACTAGTCACTTATCTTTATGTCTTTCATTTTTACTTGCTCACGGATCTGGGTTTAGGTTTCTATAACTTCTAAATCTTTTGTGATAGCTTGATTTTTACCGGAATCTCTATTGACTAATCCTGATCTTTACTTTTTTTTTCTGACTATTTTCGCTATTCGGGGGAAACTTTTCTATCTATAAAAGATACTAACGGCTATTGGGTCTACCTGAAGAAGCTTTCTAATGAGAAAAAGAATTTTAGTAGAAAAGAAGGAATCTTACTCAGGTTCACTCAACATTTTACTCTTGTTCAAACTTGCTCTATTCTCCTTAGTACTGAGGTTCTGTACCTTCTTACTTATCTGTGTCTATATATTTACCTCTATGTGATTCTGATTGCTTAAACATCTATGTCTTTATCCTTTACATTTCTTTCTAGCTTTTTCTTTTTCTTTCTACTTCTCTGGGTGGGTATCCTTAGGATTTTACTATCTCATTCTGTGTCTTTACTTTTCCTATCTCTGACTGCTTAACTATGCATATCTCTTCGCTTCTTATAGCTTGCTCTTCCCACTCTCTAGGGTAACTTTTCTTAGCACCGAATTTTCTGGTTCATAGCTAAATTTGAACTTCCGCTAATAATTTAGGATGATTACAAAAGGCTATTTAAAGAATATAATTGTTTATAAGGAAAGATACTTAAATAGCTCAGGAACTCTTACTAACTTGTCTATAGAATTTTGAGGACATACTCGAGGATCAGATACTGGAGAGGTAGTTCCGCGTATACGGGTATCCCGAACATACTGCGTATACAAAACCCCAGCACTCTACCCACTGCAGTCACTGACTTCCTAGACCATGCTCTGATACCATCTTTGTAATATCCCCAATCTGGAAGATGTTACCAGCAGGGAATAGGCCATAATATTCCCATAAGCCTCTGACTTATGATATTTGTTATTCTTATCTCATATATAAACTCATTCATGGGGCCATTGCCCAACTCGTCAATCATGAATGCATAATACTTTTAACACTAAATGCTCTGTTTTAATATGTAACACCCCGGTAACTTGATGATTACTAAGTTAGGAATGGCATAATACTTGATATATGATCATATAAAAATATGTATTAGGCTAATGAAATTATTTTAGGCACATTCGACAAATTTCTTGTAGTACCGATACAGAATTCATTCTAAGCTTCAATGCGAATAACCTTTAGTATTCAGACCGTAACTTTCCCATACGATGTTCGATTTCTATGAATTTTATATCGTCGGAAATCTAAGACCGAGATCTATAACTTTCATGTTGTATGTTTCTTCAAATTCGAACCAGAAATAGACTGAATTTGTAACTCAGATTCGGATAAGCAGTACCTATGGACTAAACTGGAAAATTCTTAAAGTTTTAAACATTTTTCATCATTTTATCTTTTGCATCTTGCCCCTAGTATAAAAGAGGACTCTATTGCACTCAAACCTCATTTTATGAATGGAAACATGAGAGAGGGGGAGAAATGCAAAACTTTCATTCATTTCTTCAACCAAATTCAAGGTAAATTAGATGCTTAATCACACATGCAAGTTAAGGAATGAGAAAAGTGAGGTTTGGAGACTCTATTAGTGAAGAAATAATTGAATCAAGGTGAGTAGGGCTTGAACCAAATCTTTGATACAATGATTTTTGATGATTTGATGATTGTGGTGTGTTGTTTGGGTGTGCTTGATGTTGTTTGCCTGGTTATTGTATTAAGAACAAAAGAATTTTTAGAAACCCTAAACTTTGAGTCAATTGGGGACTATAAAAATTGAAGAAGGTAATGACATTAAAAGAGTATATTGATGGAGAATGTTATAATTGTGGTTATAGAAAAGAAATGATGTTGGTATTTGTATTGCATGTTGAAGTGTTGATAAATGCTTATGTGGTGTTGAGGGAAATGGTGTATGAAGTGAAGATGAAAATTTGAGTCCTGGAAAATGGCCTAGCATCGCGACGCACACTCCTTGGCGCCGCGACATATGCTGGAAAAATGGTTTCTGGATTTGTGTTGAGCTGGGAGCGTCGCGACGCAAGGTGGGTAGCGTCGTGACGTGTGAAGCAGAGGAAACCTACGGGTTTGCATAAGACGCGACGCGTCACGACGCCTAACCCCCTTGCATCGCGACATGCATAACATAGGATAGTTACTGTCTCACCAATTAGGTGTGTGTCGCGACGCGTGACATTTTTCCATGAGATACTTTTAATCATTCCAGTTTTATCCTAAGATGTTTAGGGGCACTTTAAGGACTTCGTACAGATATGTAGACACATGATAAGTCATTGACCGGCGTAAACACACACGTATAACGCAAGCGCACGTATCGTTCAAGTAGTATAAAAATATCGATCCCACGAGGACTTAATTTCTACTGTTGTTATTAATTATTGATACTATTTATTTACAAATATCTAATTGAGGGAGAAGAGAATGATTGCTTGATTGATTTGGTTGATTGTAGATTTGCTAAATAAATAAATAAATAAAAAGACAAAAGAAAATACTAAAGAAAATAACAAAAGACACAAAGATCTAAGGTTGTGAATCATTCTAATATCTTTTGAAAGATGAAGTGATTATTTTATGTTTGTGTAATAAATCAGTTTACTAACCTGGAATACGAAATTATGCAAAAGCCTCTGTCGATGGTCAGACGCAAATACCCAGTTTAACCCAATTGAACCATATGTCTATGTCAACCAAATTATCTGGATTCATTAAGTTTAAGTTCCAATTATGGCTACCCCCGCCCGACAGGTATATGTCTATCTTGTAAGGAAATCTATTAAAGGGTTATCTATCCTCAAGGAAGATCGTGGGCTATTAAGTCTAAGGCTGAAACCTAAAATCCCTATGTCTAGTTCATTTTAGATTTACCACATCAATCTTATTGGTGATCAGACAACAAGAAGCATTAAGCTTAAGACTTAATAAGTAAACCTTTAAATTACCCAAACTATAAAATAACCCCTTATAAACCGGTGATATTAGAATTCATCACAACCCCAGATAACTAACACATAACTAGAGCTAGTAAAAACTTAAAAGTAAAAGACATAAAGTAAAAATACTGAAAAGTAAAAGACATAAAGTAAAAGCTGAAAAGTAAAATAAAATAAAATAAAATGCTAAGGTAAAAGGAATTACTTTTACTATTTATTATTTTAGATATCTCCCATAAAATAATATATAAACTTGTGATAATATTACTGTAGGCACTGTATTTTTGCATATAAGTCCCGATGATGAGTCTCGTATGGAGACGCTACCTCTTTGATTGAGAAAGCCGCGGGAAACGGACGTTGGAAGGGTAAAGTTGGAAATTAGCATTTGGTCGGATTTAACTCGCTTGTTTCGTTTCGGGTTCGCTTGTTGGACCTCTATTTTAAAACACACCAAACCCATTAAATAATTAAAACATTTAAAATATATGTCACAAATTAAACTTAAATTAAATTAAATTAAAACACATTCATAAATTAAAGCTAATTAAATTAAATCAAAACCAATTAAATAACTAAATTGAAATTTAATTAAAACTAAATCTAATAATAAAAACCAAATTTAATTAAAACAAATTAAAGTAATCACTTCCCAATTTAATTAAATCACTCCCCTAATTTAAGAAATTCCCACCCAAATTATAATTATTCCTTGCCTTTAATAAAATAAATCCTCATTTAATTGATTTTGTTCCCTTTTAAAAACCCATGTACAACCCTAATAACCCAAACCCTAACCTGCTACTATAAAAGATGACATAAACTAAACTCTCCGGATCCGCTCTCCTTCTCCCTCACTGATTCGGCACTTCAAAAACCAACACAAACCCTAAACACATTGATAGCAACCAGACTCTCCACATACAACCATTCACGGCACAAAGAATAAACAAAATAAAAAACCCTAATCACACGTGAAGAAGCCATTTTTCAAAGCCTTTACAGCCTGCTCCTTCACGCCCTTCAACAACATCACCAGCTCGCCTCACTCCTCTCAAGCAGAACAACTCACGGCAACACCTTATCACTGCCTCCTTCACGTAACAAACACACGCACACAAAGCACTCAATTCATCAACAAAAGCCTCACACCGACAACGCCACAACACCAATCTGCCCTCATCAATCAAACAGACCCTCTCTTTTGATCCAGCTTCACCCATAAATCAGCCACAACACTCAACATATTGCCGATCACCCTCCACTCACGTAGGCTCTCTCGCCCTTGCCGCCACACTACTGTCGAACCCTTCACGAACTCACCAAACAAAAAAAGCTTTCATTCACGCCACTCAACTCACTGCCTCTAGCCACATGCCCTTCAACTCATCACCAGAGAACCCTAGATATACTCGGCATCAACCCTTCAACACATCAGCCAACAGCCCACCTAACGCCACTGCCCTATAGCCTTTCAGCGCACCACTTATTCTAAAACCCCACGCAAGCCATCTGCCCCTTCCAAAAATCACTTTCAACGATTATCCATCCAGCCCTAACAACTCACGCATAAGCCCCTTGACCACACATAACTGCCCCATAACCGACCCTTGCATTGCGGACCAAAAGCCCCAGTCCAGCGCATCTATTCATTGTCTAAAACTTCACCATAAAGGCCCCCATTCACTACCTAAAACTGCCGCAACCTAGTTCCCCCCACTGCCGCCTATTACATCCAAAACCGCTCACTGCATTGCACCAAAAACAGGCTCCATAATCCACTAAAAAACTGCCCAGAAACTATCCAAAAACTGCCTAGAAACACTGCCCAGAAAAACTGCCCAGAAACTATCCAGAAACTACCCAGTAAACTGCCCAAAATAGCCCCCCAAAACTGCCGAGAACAGTCCCTTAACACACCTGAAACAGTGACCAGAAAATTCACCGTAAACAGTAGCGAAATAGAGTGAAAACAGCAGCCCAAATAGCGAAACAGCGAGGAAAAACATCGGATCAGTGAACCAAAAAAGTTACGGAACATCAACCCTTCTGACGGCCGTGTAACGCGCTTTCGAGAGATGACAAAAGAGGTTAGACCTGAGGGCACCTTTTTATTTATTACTTTTCATTTATTTTTTGTTTATTTTAATATATTATCGCATGAGAGTCGTTGAGGCATGATTTGATTGTTGGATGGGTGGGACATGTGTTCCATTTTGTGGTATATAGGATGGAAACTCAGACGTAAATTCCGTAGCCGAATCCGAATGGACGGTAATGCGGTTTGTACTCGGGATACAACGCCACGTATCACTTAAGAGACATATGTTTTGTCCCATCCAAATTTGTATTTGAGCATGTCATAATTCTAGGCCGTTTATTTATTATTTTAAGCATGAGTTAATTTAGTCTTGTTATTTAATTTTCAAAGCATGATTGTGTTATTTAGGCATGTTGTTTCTTCATTCTTTATGCATGATGTTTCGTTTAGTTTATGTTTATGTTTAATTAGTTATTTGTTTACTTTGGTTTAATGGTTCAATATGCTCGTTGTGTTATATTGCGTGGAGTTATTTGGATAAAAGCATGTTAGATCTAAGTACCCCTTGAGCATGAATGTTGAATAGATTCAGTTAGTTTATTGCACAAATCATATCATCACAAGTGACATAAGTAAGGGACCATTCCGAACCCAACGGTTTGAGGTCTTCCCTTGCGAGGGGTGTGTGCGGCCTTAAATCTTTGTCCCGGTTCACATCGGGTGGCGACTCCATGTTATTTCGTACTCCCAACTAGGCCGCGAGCCTAGAACAGCGTCGCCCAAGTTCTGTGTCCCACAGTCTGGCGACTCCACTGGGGATAGAGAATTGGCCCTGAAATCATGTCTTGTGATGTTTATGATTTTTGCTTTAGTTAACCGTGTCTATAGTGGGTTGAAGGGGTTTAGTTAAAGGCATTGTCATAAACCCGCATGAGAACCATAGTTTTATATCCTATAGAAGTTGCCCCTTTTATGCTTTTGATAACCACATGCATATTATATCTCATATGTCGCATGCATCTCATACATACATGCATCATTTAACCCTCTGTGTCTTAAAAGCCATCATAGATATCTGTTGGGTTAGAGAAAAAAAAAAGGATTGTCAAGAGGAGTTTAGCAAACATGGATAGCGGGGAAGAGGAAATCGAGAAACAGAAAACCTCACGGCAAGGATAGAAAGACCATTGGGGGGCCTTCAAAAAAAAAAAGAGAAAAAAGAGAAAAAAAGAGAGAAAAGAAAAAAATAGGGAAAGAAAAAGGAAAAAGGAAAAAAAAAAAAAAAAAAGAAAAAAAAGAAAAAAAAAAAAAACTTTGTTTGTTTTTAGTCCTTGATAGTTAAACATAAGTCCGATGATGAAACTGATTGCTTTAGGGTGAAACCTTAGAAACGATAAACCCTTGACGTGCTTTTATCTGATACTTTGAGTAATTGATCTATGTTACACTCGTGAGCACTTGATTATGGTTCTTAGCAGTGAAGACCTGAGTAGTTGGCAAAGTGACTAGTCAAGAAATTGTAGGTCGGTGAATGACCGTTTGCTTAGATGTCTATCTTGATTTGCCTATGTTATGATGTGTGGTATGGTTGAAAATTAAAGAAAAGTCTCTAAAGAAAAAAAAATCGAACCACCTATAACCGATAAGCGTGAAGCTACCCATGGGCGAGTATTAGGACCACCATGAGGAGAAATGCTACCTTAAAGGGTAGGTGTGTTGAAAAAAAAGAGAAGAAAAAAAAGAAGAAAAAAAAAGAGAAAAAAATGAAGTTCAAAATGAAAAGAAAAAATGAGAGACAAAGGAAAAGAGAGATAAAGCCATACTACATTGAGCATGGAAAAGCAATTGCGGAATATAATTGAGACATCTAGGTTGGTTTGACCCATCGATCCCGATTTTTGAAACGAAATCATCGAGTTAGCTTACCTAAGGATTAAGCTGTGAAAGAACCTTTGCACACACACACTTTGAGTCTGTCATAGATCATTTATTCAAAGACTTGGATTTGAGTTGCATCGAATGTTTTGAAGGTTCTCTGGTTTCATTACTGAGCATTCTTTGAGGACAATGATATGTATAACTATTGGGACTATTTCGTAACATGTGATATAGCATATTGATATGGAAGGCCCCACCATATGGTTCATCTTGACCAAGTGCAAACAGCAGAGAGCAGAAAGCTAAACCAAGACTGGGGGCGACTAGTCTACCACGTCGCGAATCCAGGACATAACAAGATATTGAGTCATGAGACAAGAAAGAAGACTGAGCAATCACCAGAAGAGAATCGACAGAAAGAAACTGTAAGCATGCCCAAAGGACGATCAAAGACTTTTGTAGGCGAGAAGCACCGAGAAGCACAAGGAAGACCTAACCCATCGGAATAGGAAATGCATTCATGCATACATGCATACATGTCATATACATGCAATCTTTGTCTTGTTTTTATTCACAGGTTTCAAAGAAGAAAAGAGAAAACGGCAAAGGCAAGCCCATCAGAAACAGCAACAGTACAGTTTCAAGAAGGAATCATTATCAGTTTCAGGAATGAATCAGTATCAGTTTCAGAAATGAATCAGTGTCAGTTTCGGGGATGAGTCCCAGGGTCGAGGCCCACATCAGCATTAGTATCAGTTTTGGGGATGAGTCCCAAGGTCGAGGCCCATATCAGCAGAATCTGGGAATGAATCCTAGGGTTGAGGCCCACAGCAGCAAAGTTTTGGAATGAATCCTAGGGTCGAGGCCCATATTATCAGAGTTTCGGGAATGAATCCCAAGGATGTAGCCGACTTCACCAGAAGTTTTGGGGATGAGTCCCACATCATTACTAGCATCAGTTTGCCGAGTATGGCACTCCGGGTATGGAGATACAACATCGGTTCTGCCGGGTATGACACTCCAGGTATGAAGATACAGCATCAGTTCCGCTGGGTATGGCGCTCCGGGTATGGAGATACATCATCGGTTTTTCCGGGTATGGCACTCTGGGGGCGAGGCCTACGTCATCATCAGTATCGGTTCCGCTGGGTATGGCACTCCGGGTATGGAGATACATCATCGGTTTTGCCGGGTATGGCACTCTGGGGGCAAGGCCCACATCATCATCAGTATCAGTTTTACCGGGTATGGCGCTCCGGGTATGGAGACATCAGATCAGTTTGGCCAGGTACGGCACTCCGGGTATGGAGACATCAGAATCAGTCTTGCCGGGTATGGCACTATGGAGGCGAGGCCCGCATTAGCATCAGAATCGGTCTTGCCGGGTATGGCACTCTGAGGGCAAGGCCCATATCAGTATCAACATAGGGGCGAGGCCCACATCAGTATAAGTCAGGGGCGAGGCCCACATCAGTCTAGGGGCGAGGCCCACGTCACAATCAGTTCAGGGGCAAGGCCCACGTCAGTATCAGTTCAGGGGCGAGGCCTACATCATCAGTTTGAGGGCGAGGTCCCTATTGTCAGCGGTATTGGGTCGAGGTGCCCCCGTTGTCGGTTGTAGTCCCGGGATGAGTCCTAGGGTCGAGGTGCCCACTACATTATCAGTTCGAGGGCGAGGTCCCTATTGTCAGCGGTGTTGGGTCGAGGTTCCCATGGTCGAGGTGCCCCCATTGTCGGTTGTAGTTCCGGGTCGAGGTGCCCAGGGTCGAGGTGCCCACTACATCATTATCAGTTTGAGGGCGAGGTCCCTATTGTCAGCGGTGTTGGGTCGAGGTGCCCAGGGTCGAGGTGCCCCCGTTGTCGGTTACAGTTCCGGGATGATTCCCAGGGTCGATGGCCCACTGCATCATCATCACAGTTCACATTCGGTGGTTCGGGAAAAAAGCCCAGAGGTCGAGGCGCCTCGCCACCATATCTACTACATCATCAAATCGGTTCGGAAATGGACCACTCTCATATCAGTCATGGTTCGGAAATGGACTATCTCTCATCAGCAACGGTTCGGAAATAAACCATTATCTCATCAGCTCGCCGAAAATGGCACTCCGAAAATGGAGCACGGTTTGGAAATGGACCATTATCTCATCAGCTCGCCGAAATTGGCACTCCGAAAATGGAGCACGGTTCGAAAATGGACCATTATTTCATCAGCTCGTCGAAAATGGCACTCCGAAAATGGAGCACGGTTCGGAAATGGACCATTATCTCATCAGCTCACCGAAATTGGCACTCCGAAAATAGAGCACGGTTCGAAAATGGACCATTATCTCATCAGTCGCCGAAAATGGCACTCCGAAAATGGAGCACGGTTCGAAAATGGACCAATATCACATCTCGTCAAAAATAGAACTCCGAAAATGGAGCACGGTTCGAAAATGGACAGTCATCACTTCAGCAACGCCTCGGGAATGGGGTTCAGCATGCCGAAAATGGCACAACCAGACCAACTCAACTCAACACAACACAGCAGGCAAACCGGGAGATAGCTGGCGAGCCAGGTAAGTAATAATACATTGCATATACTTTGATAGGATTGTCATTCTCACACACTGCACAAGTCCCATCAAAGTGGGGGCGACTGTAGGCACTGCATTTTTGCATATAAGTCCCGATGATGAGTCTCGTATGGAGACGCTACCTCTTTGCTTGAGAAAGCCGCGGGAAACGGACGTTGGAAGGGTAAAGTTGGAAATTAGCATTTGGTCGGATTTAACTCGCTTGTTTCGTTTCGGGTTCGCTTGTTGGACCTCAATTTTAAAACACACCAAACCTATTAAATAATTAAAACATTTAAAATATATGTCACAAATTAAACTTAAATTAAATTAAATTAAAACACTTCACAATTAAAGCTAATTAAATTAAATCAAAACCAATTAAATAACTAAATTGAAAATTAATTAAAACTAAATCTAAGAATTAAACCAAATTTAATTAAAACAAATTAAAGTGAAATTAAATAAAAATCAAATTAAAGTAATCACTTCCCAATTTAATTAAATCACTCCCCTAATTTAAGAAATTCCCACCCAAATTATAATTATTCCTTGCCTTTAATAAAATAAATCCTCATTTAATTGATTTTGTTCCCTTTTAAAAACCCATGTACAACCCTAATAACCCAAACCCTAACATGCTACTATAAAAGATGACATAAACTAAACTCTCCGGATCCGCTCTCATTCTCCCTCACTGATTCGGCACTTCAAAAACCAACACAAACCCTAAACACATTGATAGCAACCAGACTCTCCACATACAACCATTCACGGCACAAAGAATAAACAAAATAAAAAACCCTAATCACACGTGAAGAAGCCATTTTTCAAAACCTTTACAGCCTGCTCTTTCACGCCCTTCAACAGCATCACCAGCTCGCCTCACTCCTCTCAAGCAGAACAACTCACGGCAACACCTTATCACTGCCTCCTTCACGTAACAAACACACGCACACAAAACACTTAATTCATCAACAAAAGCCTCACACCGACAACGCCACAACACCAATCTGCCCTCATCAATCAAACAGACCCTCTCTTTTGATCCAGCTTCACCCATAAATCAGCCACAACACTCAACATATTGCCGATCACCCCCCACTTATGTAGGCTCTCTCGCCCTTGCCGCCACACTACTGCCGAACCCTTCACGAACTCACCAAACAAAAAAAGCCTCCATTCACGCCACTCAACTCACTGCCTCTAGCCACATGCCCTTCAACTCATCACCAGAGAACCCTAGATATACTCGGCATCAACCCTTCAACACATCAGCCAACAGCCCACCTAACGCCACTGCCCTATAGCCTTTCAGCGCACCACTTATTCTAAAACCCCACGCAAGCCATCTGCCCCTTCCAAAAATCACTTTCAACGATTATCCATCCAGCCCTAACAACTCACGCATAAGCCCCTTGACCACACATAACTGCCCCATAACCGACCCTTGCATTGCGGACCAAAAGCCCCAGTCCAGCCGCATCTATTCATTGTCTAAAACTTCACCATAAAGGCCCCCATTCACTACCTAAAACTGCCGCAACCTAGTTCCCCCACCGCCGCCTATTACATCCAAAACCGCTCACTGCATTGCACCAAAAACAGGCTCCATAATCCACCGAAAAACTGCCCAGAAACTATCCAAAAACTGCCTAGAAAAACTGCCCAGAAAAACTGCCCAGAAACTATCCAGAAACTGCCCAGTAAACTGCCCAAAATAGCCCCCCGAAACTGCCGAGAACAGTCCCTTAACACACCTGAAACAGTGACCAGAAAATTCACCGAAAACAGTAGCGAAATGGAGTGAAAACAGCAGCCCAAACAGTGAAACAGCGAGGAAAAACATCGGATCAGTGAACCAAAAAAGTTACGGAACATCAACCCTTCCGACGGCCGTGTAACGCGCTTTCGAGAGACGACAAAAGAGGTTAGACCTGAGGGCATCTTTTTATTTATTACTTTTCGTTTATTTTTTGTTTATTTTAATATATTATCGCATGAGAGTCGTTGAGGCATGATTTGATTGTTGGATGGGCGGGACATGTGTTCCCTTTTGTGGTATATAGGATGGAAACTCGGACGTAAATTCCGTAGCCGAATTCGAATGGACGGTAATGCGGTTTGTACTCGGGATACAACGCCACGTACCACTTAAGAGACATATGTTTTGTCCCATCCAAATTTGTATTTGAGCATGTCATAGTTCTAGGCCGTTTATTTATTATTTTAAGCATGAGTTAATTTAGTCTTGTTATTTAATTTTCAAAGCATGATTGTGTTATTTAGGCATGTTGTTTCTTCATTCTTTATGCATGATGTTTCGTTTAGTTTATGTTTATGTTTAATTAGTTATTTGTTTACTTTGGTTTAATGGTTCAATATGCTCGTTGTGTTATATTGCGTGGAGTTATTTGGATAAAGCATGTTAGATCTAAGTACCCCTTGAGCATGAATGTTGAATAGATTCAGTTAGTTTATTGCACAAATCATATCATCACAAGTGACATAAGTAAGGGACCATTCCGAACCCAACGGTTTGAGGTCTTCCATTGCGAGGGGTGAGTGCGGCCTTAAATCTTTGTCCCGGTTCACACCGGGTGGCGACTCCATGTTATTTCGTACTCCCAACTAGGCCGCGAGCCTAGAACAGCGTCGCCCAAGTTCTGTGTCCCACAATTACCAACCGACCAATCTGGCGGTATCCTTTATTAGTCAGGTTTAAACCAGATTAAAATGAATTAAAAACCGACCAATCTGGCGGTATCCTTTTTAAGTCAATATTTTAAATAGTGAATATATTATTTTTAAGGGAGATTAATCTAAATAGTAATAGTAAAAGAATTGTCTTTCACCCTAGCTGGGGAAGTTACCTCCTCATGGTGAATAGTAAAAACTGTAAAAAGTAAAAAAGTAAATTACTATATTAACAAAACGTAATTAAAATTATTTACAAAACTAAAAACTAAAAAAAACTAAAAAACTAAAAGAAACTAGAGAGAGAAACTCTCTCTTTACATAGAATAGAAGAGAGAGAGTGGTGCCACTAAAACTGAAATTTGAAGCTCTATTTATAGGCCCTGGTAGGCTTCCAGCGTCGCGACGCCAAGGCCTTTGGCGTCGCTACGCCAGCTTCTGTCGATGTGGCACACTCTGGTTCGTCGGTTTGCATATTCTGGATAAGCTGATAAGGTGACACGTGGTGAAGTGGTTGGGCTTCAATTATTGTGACATGTGGCGGCTTCTGATTGGTCGATGAGATTCTTATCCGCCACATGTCAGATAAGGATTAGATACTCAATGATTGATGCTGACGTGGCAGTGAGGTGGCGATGACGTGGCGACATGTGGGAAAGAGACTGTCGGCACCGTAGGATTGCGACACGTGGCACTTCCTGATTGGCTAATGATGACGTGGCGGTGAGGTGGCAGTTTGACTTGGTCAACCTGGTGATGTGGCTGATGATGTGGAGTGACACGTGGCACACGTGGCGATGATGACTGTCGGCACCGTAGGATTGTGACACGTGGAACGACGCATGTTAGCAGATCGGCTGTGATGGTGACACGTGGCACGGTGCACGTTAGCAAAGTCAAACTTTTCTCAGATTCTGATACGTGGACCCGGTGGACGTTAGCACTGTTCGGCGCATTTTAGGCGTCGCGACGCTGAAGGTCTTGGCGTCGTGACACGGGAATTTACCAAAATGCCCTTTTCGTCCAATTTTCACTGTTTTGGCCCAAATCAACTCCAGAATGTCCTAAAACTTTATTTATCTACAAAATAACACAAAACACATCAAAATATTCACAAAACTCAAGAAACTATATAAAATATTAGGTTAAATGAGTGGGAAATAGTGATAGATTTACCACTGTGAATCATTCTAATATCTTTTGAAAGATGAAGTGATTATTTTATGTTTGTGTAATAAATCAGTTTACTAACCTGGAACACGAAATTATGCAAAAGCCTCTGTCGATGGTCAGACGCAAATACCCAGTTTAACCCAATTGAACCATATGTCTATGTCAACCAAATTATCTGGATTCATTAAGTTTAAGTTCCAATTATGGCTACCCCCGCCCGACAGGTATATGTCTATCCTGTAAGAAAATCTTGTTGGGGTTGGTGCTCAGAGCGCCAATTCCCGGTTGTATTTCTGTTAAATACTTCTGTAAAACATTATTATTATGAATAATATATGCAGTTTCTATAATATAATCTATTCTTTTATATGGTAAAGACGTAATGACCCTAGAATGATTAGTCATGATACAGTTGCAAAAGCGTCGCAACGGACATTGAGATGTATCATGACGTTGTCATTCTCAGACAGTTCCTGGTCAAGGTTTACACTACTTGGTCAGTATAGTAAACCCGTTGAGACTGGTACATGTCGTATACTGGAATATATGATTCCAATGGTTTCTCAATGAACCATTAGTCTTGGAGACTAGTATAGACGTGTAGGTGTTTATAGCGGATAAACACTGAACGACTCACCGAAGATTCTTAATGGATGGTACACCAGCGTCAATAAGAATCTTCTTGGGTTGAGTAGCACTTGTGATTCTTAGACTTGAGATGCCATTGTGGGCACATGAGACATCTTCTACACTTAGACGGCAGTCACGTCACCGGTCTATTTAGATCAGACCTCCGCCTGTTCGTTGGGTGTAGATAGATCCTCAGGGTGTCCTATGTGTATCAAGATAGGATCTGTCAGTTCTGTGTACCAGAGCATAGGTAGTCCATATGATTAGCAATTAGATAAATCCATGGGCCCGTGGTAAAGTTTAGAAGCTAGTTCTAAACATTCTTTTGAGATTGCTAATAGAATAGTCGACTGGATAATCCCGATAGAGATTTGACGTTTATATCTATATCTCTGGGATTTATCCGGATACCTGTGACGGAGGAATTATACATTTGCGATGACCTCGACCTGTATGGTTCAGCGAGATTATCTGTGATCGTCATAATCTACGGTGGATAGATTATGGACCCGAAATTAGATTTTGTGACGGATATACCTGAACCTAGAGAGTCTCAATAATGAAACATACTCGTTGAGCACTAGAGCAACATAAATAAATAATATTGATTATTTATAAAGTCGTTTAATGGTTAAACCAAGATACATGCTAAAGAGACTAGATAGTCATTTCCTTAATTATTGTGTATTTACATTTAATACTTGATTAATTTAAATACACATTAATTAATAGTCAAAATGAGTTATTTGACTTATTTCCTAAATGAATATATGTTTTTAATATTTAATGTAAATATTATACATATATTTAATATATTTGTATTTGATTAATTAATTAATTATTTAATTGTTAAATGATTAAATTAATTAAAATATAAATATCTTACATTAGGATATTTAAAGTAAATGACATTAGTTGCAATTGTTGACCAAAATAATATCTAATAAAGTAGTTTATAAGATATTTGTGCAAGTTGATATAATGATAATTGAAATGAAATTGAAATTACAATTTCTTGTATTTGGCTTTGAATTTCGGCCAAGGTGGAAATGTTACAAGTATATATTGTTTTTCATTTCATTTAATTGTTAACCTAATACACTTTATCAAAACAAACACCATTGAAGAAACCTAAAGGAAGCTTGAGAAAGAAAGAAAGATCAAAGGAAAGCTTGATTTTAGTAAGTTTTTTCCAACTTACTATTAGTAAGGAAATTGTTCCTTAGGATCTAGGCTTCAATATATGATATCCTTAGGTTATTTCCTTCTTTGTTCTTTGTGGTTTTTTTTGATGGAAGTTTTGGTGAAGGTGTAAAGCATGTATGATGATGGAAGTTTGTAACTAGTGTAGTTGTAAACATTCTTTTAAGGTTTATGAAACCATGTTGCTAATCTAGAGTTGTTGACCCACTCTTAAATGACCTAGATTTGATCTTGAGTTGTTTCATTGTGTTGAGACTTGAATTGGATGGAAGAATGATGATTGAAGTAATTGATTTAATGTATTTGGTCTAATTTGTCCAATTTGAGGAAATTGAAAAATTAGGGTTTTTTTAACTATTCCAAATTAGGGGTTTTCATATATGTTGTGTATTTATGTGTGTATATGATGCATATAAAGTTTCATGTTGATTGGATATCATTTGGATGTGTCTTGAAGCATGAAAGTGCAAAATGCACAAATTGGACACTAATGAGTGCTCTCGGCTTTGAGAGAGAATTTGGGGATTTTGCTTGCTTTGGTGTTTTGTTGTTTTGAACATCATAAGTTCATCTTGGAAATGATTTAGAATCATTCAAAATTGATTAGATCAATTTCGGACTAAAATGGACAAAAATACAAAGCAAGGGTATTTCGGTAAATTCACCTAAAAATGTTAATTGAATTTATTTTCATAATTTGATTATTGGAATGTTAAATAAATATGTTTATTTAATTTATCCGAGAAAAAGTTTTGAAATCTGAAAATCGGATTTTCACCGCTTCCGCTGCGTTACCGGAATCACCCCCTAAATAACCCCTTCAAATCTATTAAAGGGTTATCTATCCTCAAGGAAGATCGTGGGCTATTAAGTCTAAGGCTGAAACCTAAAATCTCTATTTCTTGTTCATTTTAGATTTATCACATCAATCTTATTGGTGATCAGACAACAAGAAGCATTAAGCTTAAGACTTAATAAGTAAACCTTTAATTACCCAAACTATAAAATAACCCCTTATAAACCGGTGATATTAGAATTCATCACAACCCCATATAACTAACACATAACTAGGGCTAGTAAAAACTTAAAAGTAAAAGACATAAAGTAAAATACTGAAAAGTAAAAGCTGAAAAGTAAAATAAAGCTGAAAAGTAAAATAAAATAAAATAAAATGCTAAGGTAAAAGGAATTACTTTTACTATTTACTATTTTAGATATCTCCCATAAAATAATATATAAACTTGTGATAATATTACCAACCGACCAATCTGGCGGTATCCTTTATTAGTCAGGTTTAAACCAGATTAAAATGAATTACCAACCGACCAATCTGGCGGTATCCTTTTTAAGTCAATATTTTAAATAGTGAATATATTATTTTTAAGGGAGATTAATCTAAATAGTAATAGTAAAAGAATTACCTTTCACCATAGTTGGGGAAGTTACCTCCTCATGGTGAATAGTAAAAACTGTAAAAAGTAAAAAAGTAAATTACTATATTAACAAAACGTAATTAAAATTATTTACAAAACTAAAAACTAAAAAAAACTAAAAAACTAAAAGAAACTAGAGAGAGAAACTCTCTCTTTACATAGAATAGAAGAGAGAGAGTGGTGCCACTAAAACTGAAATTTGAAGCTCTATTTATAGGCCTTGGTAGGCTTCCAGCGTCGCGACGCCAAGGCCTTTGGCGTCGCTACGCCAGCTTCTGTCGACGTGGCACGCTCTGGTTCGTCGGTTTGCAAATTCTGGATAAGCTGATAAGGCGACACGTGGTGAAGTGATTGGGCTTCAATTATTGTGACATGTGGCGGCTTCTGATTGGTCGATGAGATTCTTATCCGCCACGTGTCAGATAAGGATTAGATACTCAATGATTGATGCTGACGTGGCGGTGACGTGGCGACACGTGGGAAAGAGACTGTCGGCACCGTAGGATTGCGACACGTGGCACTTCCTGATTGGCTGATGATGACGTGGCGGTGAGGTGGCAGTTTGACTTGGTCAACCTGGTGATGTGGCTGATGACGTGGAGTGACACGTGGCACACGTGGCGATGATGACTGTCGGCACCGTAGGATTCTGACACGTGGCACGGCGCATGTTAGCAGATCGGCTGTGATGGTGACACGTGGCACGGTGAACGTTAGCAAAGTCAAACTTTTCTCAGATTCTGATACGTGGACCCGGCGGACGTTAGCACTGTTCGGCGCATTTTAGGCGTCGCGACGCGGGAATTTACCAAAATGCCCTTTTCGTCCAATTTTCACTGTTTTGGCCCAAATCACCTCCAAAATGTCCTAAAACTTTATTTATCTACAAAATAACACAAAACACATCAAAATATTCACAAAACTCAAGAAAATATACAAAATATTAGGTTAAATGAGTGGGAAATAGTGATAGATTTACCACTCATCAGTCATACAATAAGCATTAATATCAACCATTGATTACATATACGTTTCTATGTATTACAAGGAAAAACTAATGATTTCTTTGGCCTTAGATCATCGGTCGGACACTCGGAGATTACCTACACCGCATACCGTACCTGATTTGTCGTAGCACAGTGGTGGATATTTTTATCTTAATTGGGAGTATTTATTTCAGTATTTTAATTATGTTTTCATATTACAATTTTACAGATCTTGATTTGATTAATTTATACTTGAAACTGTTGATTTCAAACGAGTTGAAAATTATGATTTAAGCTTTTGATAAAGCTTGGTTTCATATTACTACTTTGATGATGAAAATGATTTCAAATGTATGATTTTATGATTTTGGAGGCATGGGGAAAAACCCACCACATATCTAACTTGATACAGATATGGAATTGACGGATATGGAATTGACGGATATCAGTAACCAATCCAGATATAGATGTGTGCACACGAGATACAGGACTAGAGATGACAAATGTCTCTAGATTCTGGGTATTGGGCTAGGGGGATTGTCTCGAATTTTAGAGACAGGTTCGTGGTACTGATAACACCACTGTTTACCGGTTTAGTGGCTTGGGGGACTGTGAGTACAACGCCCCAAGACCACGAGATTATGGTACAGATTGAGAGTTGATTTTACAGATGATTTTACATATGGTTTTGTGATGAATTTCACAGAGGTTTTTGAAAAGAAAAATCATGACTTATATCTTATGCATTCAGAGACGGACTTTTGAGACATGGTTCTTTAAAGAGAATGGTTTTATAAAGGAGTTCTCAAGAGAACTCACGATTGAGAGAAATCCCAGAAAATATTTTCAGAGCAGAAAGAAACTGTTTCTTGAGGTAATTTTGGATTTAAAACCATTGATTTTTATAATTATTTCAGTTTCGTTTTAAACTGTCCATGTTGGGAAGCGGCCGCGAGTGCGCAGCGGAAAATTAAAATTATTATGCCGCTTTCCCTTTGCCCAAGACCCATTTGTTTTGATTATTCTACAAGCCTAGGCATGTTACTATATATTCTAAGCATAAAACTCATAAAACATGCAAATAATATAAACCTAGACCCGGCCGGCGGTTCGGTTCGGTTCCATTTTGTGTGGAACCGGAACCGAACTGGTTAATTCCGATTCGGTTCCGGTTCCACACAAAGTGGAACCAGAACCGGAACCGGAACATGAACCGAACCGTTCGGTTCCGGTTCCAACCGTTTTTTTTTTACTTTATTGAAGATAAAAAATTGAGATTGATAAATCAATATAATTTAAAATTATGAATTTGAATTTATTACATTACATAATTACATTAAATTACAAATAAAATTCTTATCTAAAAAATAAAAATAAAAATGTATAAATTTAAACCGGTTCCAACCTACGGTTCCGGTTCCAACCGGTTCGGCTAGGGTAGGAACCCTAACCGAACCGGCTAGGTTTCGGAACCGGAATCGAAACCGAAATCGAAACCGGTTGGAACCTGAACCGTCCGGTTCCAATCGGTTCGGTTCCGGTTCCGAACCGAAACCTTAGCTCTTCCACGTTCCAAAGAGCCACCCAAGTGTGTGGCCTCCAAAGATGCACACACCAAAGCCAAAACTCAACGGCAAGACTACGCCTTGAGTGCATGGGTATTTTGCCCTTGGTACTAGCCTAAGCAAATACCTCAAAACTTTTAACTCGAGGTTCCTCTAGTCAATTAGACTTAAGGATCCTCAAAATCAGTGGCTTACTCT
The DNA here is from genome assembly GCA_019454045.1 of Zanthoxylum bungeanum. Lineage (NCBI taxonomy): Eukaryota > Viridiplantae > Streptophyta > Magnoliopsida > Sapindales > Rutaceae > Zanthoxylum > Zanthoxylum bungeanum. The sequence continues at coordinate 15,689 of SKCR01051184.1, read as the reverse complement.
TAAAATTTAGAGTTGCTCACTTATATAAACCCAAGATATGAAAGGTTTTGGTGTAAAAATTTGTGAAGAATTCTTTGGGTTTATATAGTGCTCCAAAGACAACAAAATTAATTAAGAATCTGATGTGGGATAAAAGCTAATTTAATCTTAGCCATTGGATCTTAATTTAGTGGTTTAATGAGATTATAAAACCATAATAAGAGTTTGGGCCGAATTGGAATTCAAAACAAATAACAAAAAAAAATTACTATTCATGTGAATAGTAATTTTTTTCCGATTCCCAAAGTGGCCCTATCTTCATTCACCAATTCCTAAGCCATTATGGAACCTTATAAATGATTTGTTCAATAATTAAACACATTGAACCATTTATGAACAATTCCTACAGCAATCATATATGATGTTAAATTTGTACTATGCACTGTTAACCATTGATTTCGACTTTGTTGTGTGTGACCTTTTAGGTTCCCCTCAAGTTGGACATTAAATGAATCATGATAATTTAATCGAACATAAATTATCCTCCGATCAAATGGTTGTTCGATTTCAATGACCAAGGTTGACATCTAGCAACATGCCAAGGCCCCCAAATGAGAAGGAAAGATATATATACCCATTTTATATGTGATTTACATATGATACGGTCTATCACCTCACTGTATACCCACCTATTGACCTAGGGTACAGAAAATGTCTACCCATATGGTCAAATGTATAATGTTGATAGTGTCATGAATCGTGCTAACCCAAGAATCTCACATGATTCTTCCACTGTGGCCACAGTCTCAAGCACTGATCACACATATCAACCCGCGAACTAGAATACTACTCTTATAAGAAAATATTATCCGAGAGAGTGACGATTCTCTGTTGTATCTTTACAAACTTCATGTGTTTCAACAAATGACCCAATTATACCCTTATAACCGGATCCTTTGAACCGGGAAAGGAGAATGTCAAAGTTATTTGATCCACACATACGATTGTAAAGACCTCAAGTCTAAGGACTAGTCATGTAATTGATACATGAAAGTTCTCACAGACACATGGGATAAACACTCCATATGAAAACTTTCGGCGGTCAGTTCGATGGACACGAGCAACTCATGCATCCATGTGATACACCAACCGAACGGATCTCTGCTAGTAGCCTATGAGATCGGCTACCCCACTTAAGGGCGGATCATATCATCATGCTCGTCTCTTCGCTTTGTGAACGCCCAGATTATTCACAAAACTATGACTAGAAACATTTAAGAGTAATGATTCTCATAAGGCGTGGAAGCCATCGTCTTATTACTCCAAGGGCTTTATTACAGTGTTGATGATTCATATAAGTTATGTAAGACACATATAATAAAGATTGCCATTTTATTAATTAATGAAAATATTACAAAAACATGTACATATAGCCCATCCACAAGTTGGGTATAGGGCATATCCCTAACAACAGAAATCAGCGACGCAAATCGGCGACGCAATTATTAATCCCATCATGGAATGATTTGTGTAATAATTTAATCAGATCTACGCAACATATATTTCCAAGAGTATTATATTTCTAAGTTCACATGCATAAAAAATGAAGCTCATATCTAAGTTTGCATATGACCTATATCCGAGTTCGCATGCATAAAAGTAAACTGGAATAACGACAAGCATATAATTTCATGAACACATTATATTGATAAACACATAGACGCAAATAAACAATAATTGTACAAGCATGCATATTAAAGAGAGGCAATTAAGTGAATGTAACTAATAACAACTATAAAGACATTGATGATAAAAACGAGCACACAATCTCATGAGCATATCGAATATATGTGGATCATATCGTTGCTGATGTGGGCATTAGGATCTTCAGTTGCATTCCCCCCAAACTGAACTGACTGCTGAATCATCTGAATGCATGTTTTGATGTCACCTGTATTTGCTGGTAATGGAGGAAGTACAATACATGCCAATATATCCAATATATTTTCCTAACTTTTTCCTCTGAATCAACTAAGCCTTGGCTTTGGCACAACAAGCTTAATGATTCCAGTTAAGAGGGACCCATTGACTTTGGAAAGCTTCGTAATCGATGTCGATGGACAAGAAGTGATCTTGACTTTGGCCAACAAATCACAACTTGGATAAGACATGCAATATGGAACAAAGCCTTCATGATTCAAACACATCTGCGATGGACAAAGGTCTTGACTTTGGCCAACAAACCAGTGTCAATTTTGGATATTGAGAATGAATACTCAATGGAAGGAAAACGTTTAATATTTGTTGAGGTTTTTTCGCGTAAATTGGCAACCAATTTATTATCTTTAATTAGGTCTCATCATACACCCTTAAGCATGCATTCTAAAAGCATAATAAGGCGCGATAAAATAATAATGATATGCGGATGGATATATAATACAATTTGTTCCTAGAACAAATCTCTCCATTTCCTCTCTCCCGCTAGCACTATTCTTACTTCTACCCAATTACATAATACTTATAAAGAAACCTCATTTACATTGAGGGGAATTGGTGAGAAGAGAAATACAATGAGAAAAGAGGTAATATGCTGGACACGCAGGTCCAATTTAATAAATTCTAAATTTATTACAACAATTTCCAAAATTGTCCTCACCCATCTAATATCCATATGATATACATTATTCATACATACATCCAAGTATTCACACAAAGCATGTTATTCAATCAATCTAATCCAATTAATTAATCTTTGATTAATGACCATCCAATGTTCATACAACGATTTGATTTGCTCGAGTCAAACTCGTTTAAGAATAAATACTCAAAGTAAGTATTCTTGAATTATATCGAACTACAATTTTAAATCCAATTTAAATTGTATCCAATACTAATTCATATTTAATTCCAAATTAAATAATTACACTTATTTATATGCCTTAAAGACTTGGATTCCAAATCCAATCTTGATGGGTCTCAAAGGCCCAATTAGTATCCAATACTATTCAATTAAAGTCCAATGGACTTTTAATTAATTCTTTAGGCTTGGGCTTTTGGCCAAAATGGATCTAACCCATAATGTTTAGGCCCAATAGGAATCACCATATGCCATATAATCAATTTTTGCCCATTAGGCCCAATTAAATTATTAAAGACCCAATTGTCATATTTTGGACTTTATGGAAATGGTTTAGGCCCAAATATGATCCAAGACTAAAATTTGGCTCAACCAAACCCAGTAGCCCAAATACAACAAATTAAATTAATACATTATTTCAAATTACATATTAATTCAATTCAAGTGCAATTAACACAATTAATTAATTAATTTTATTTCCAAAACACTAATTAATCTAATTAATCATGCTTAACATTTTAATTTATGTCCAACACAAATTAAAGCACAATCAATCCATTCCAACATGCTTCATACTCACGGCGATGGCAACAAAAATGATTCAATTTGATTTCAATCCAATTAAATCAACATTCAATATTTCTATCATGCCATTTAATACATCCAATTGTCAATTTTCAAAAAATTACCATGAGAAATTCATATGGTATATTTGGCCAAGGTATAGATTTTAGGGAAAATTAATCTAATCCATTTTTCACAAAATCAATCATGCATAACTCCAAGTCATCATCATCCAACCATGTCCAAACAACCAATTTAGGCATTTACAAGCTCCAAGCAAAAATCCCTAAATAAAGTCTATAAACCCTAGAAATTAAATCATGCTTAGATCTCGCTCTGATACCATTGTAAGTGTCCTAGACATGCCACGGGATCTCTAAGCGTGATTCGTGTGTGAATAAAATCAAAAATAAGTTGCAGAGGACTTACATTGATCGGTTGAGTTCAAAACTTTTCATGGATGTTGAAGCTTCCAAGCTCATGGGTGAGTATCTCTATCACCTTCATTTGACTCCCTTTATGTGCTAGCAAGAACAAAAAGGAACAAATTTTATCTCCCAATGAGAAGCAAATTTGCCCAAGAGAGAGGGAAGCAATCGGCCAAACCAAAAAAATAGAAAGAAATTGCTTTTCATTCGGCTGAACTTCAAAAGTCAGAGAGAGCAAAAATGTTTTTCTTTCATTCGGCCATATGGTTTATTGTTTCTCATTCGGCCAAAAAACAAATGAAGAAACCAATTTGTTTTTTTAAAAAACAGAGGCCAAAAAAACCTTTTCTTTCTTTCGGCCAATTGATTTTCATTCAGAGAAGTCAAAATGGCTTTTGGCCATTTATTTCAAAAACAGAGGCAGTGACCTTATTTCGGCCAAAGAGAGAGAAATTAATAAATTCCAAAAAAAAATTCATTAATTAATTGTGTTATGTATTTGGACTTGGTAGGTATATCAAATCCATTTAATTTCATTGCCAACCACTTACATCAATTGTTGACAATTGATGTAAGTCATGGGTCCCACCCATTTAATTCAAAATTTGGTTGGCTTACACAACAAACTTTGGGCTCGGGTTTGTTTAATCCGATTAAACGAATTTTCCATCGCAACGTAATTAAATCTAATTTAATTAAATAATAATGCCTCGCAAAATTATTACGGAACTCGCTTACGAATTAATTCTAAATTAATTCATTCGCTTGAATTAAAATCCAATTTTAATTCCGTATTGAAATCAAATTTCAATTAATATATCTAATATATTATTTTAGCCCAATTAGATAAATTAAATATTAAAATCCAATTTCACCATTAAATTTACTTTACCGATTAATTCCAAATTAATCACGTTCTCTCCTCTCGACGAATTCAATCCCAGATAAATTTTCGACGCAATTAATCCCAGATTAATTCTTTCGCTGATAATTAATCCCAGATTAATTCTCTCTCTCATAATTAATCCCAGATTAATATTGTTCGAGTCAAATATCATCGGTGAATTTTTGGGATGTGACCCAAGAGATCCATGGATATGTTGGCAGTAAATACGGTCATCGGACTATCCGAACACGTGCATACCCGGTACTACGTACTTGCCGATTTACAAGACATGGTTGGCTTCTAACAAAGCACCGTGCCTACCCAATTCTCCAGAAATATTCTTCTACGAAATATATGATCTTTGTCAGGCGTAATATACGTAGTATTGCGCATTACGATCCATTATCGGATGTCACATGCTAGGCCTGGGGCTGGAGTTGTGTCTGCCCCGTACGAAATATATATCGGATCACTAGCAACTAGTCTCTTTATGATCGGAAAGTCATGACCTAGTCATACTTCCCCGATGGCTATAGCACTTAGAGTACCAGTTCTGTATCCTTGCGTGATCATCATCTCCATATGACTGAAGTGATACTTCCATCTTGACATCACACCCAATACCCTACGATTCTCAGTATACCCAGAAGAGGCGTACACAGAACCTGTTAAAGCCCCAGATGACCAAAACCAAAGTATATTGATTGTCGCAAGTATTAGCGATACAAGTCTCAGGTTAAGACCAAATACACCTACCCTGATTCGGATTCCCATAGACACATAGTCATACTACCAATGGGATTCCGAGGGGTCTATCCAGAGCGAAGCTGTTCCCGTACCATTGGTAAACAGAACCTCCTATTACACTTGCATGAGTATCCAATACCCAAATATATGAGAACTATGTTGTTACGATTCCATAACACGCACAAGTGTAATACTAGCCTATTCTGCATTATCGATGTCTAGTCTCGATAATACTACGACTAGGGATATTTAATGATTAAACCTTAGTGGATTAATATTGTCTCATATCTTATTAATCTGGAACTAATCATAAGGATTTTTATCATTTATATATCCAGGTAATCTAATTACAAATGATAAAAGAGCAATTTCCTTTGTCACATAGTTAATTTGTACAACAACACCATGTTCTGTACAAATAGTGATGCTATGGGTCATAATTATCCATCAGTGCCTCCATACGAGGCTCATCATCGGGCTCATGCAAAAATACAGTGTCTACAGGGGTGTTATGTATCGCTGTCCCCCAAAGTATGTCACTCATGTCCTTGAAACTAGTGGTCTTGGGGCGTTACGTATCGTCATCCCCCAAGCCACTGAACTAGAACTGGGGGTTTGGATCTATGCTACCCTCCAAGCTCTGAAACTAGGATCTATGGGCATCTATCATCTCTAGTCCTGAACTAGGATTTGGGGTGTTAAGTGTCGCCGTCCCCCCAGTCCTCTACATGTGCATATGTCATCCGTCAATTCCATGTCTGTATCTAATTACATACTGAGGTGGGTTTTTCCCCCATGCCTCGAAAATCCTAAAATCATACTTGAAAACATTTCTTTCTCACACATAACTTAAAACATAATCTTTCATGAAATAACTGTAATAAAAATCAACTAACGCCCTAAAGCGTAAAAATAAGTCGGATATGTAAAATACATCATAAAAGTCAACTTTAGATAAGAGTGTCCACTCACTGATTTTGGAACCTGGCTGGCACTGTTTCGCTTAGTCAATAAACTTTGGATTTCTGCCGATAATCTATAATCGGTAAACTTGGTTAGAACATAAGTCGTGGATATGTTTCGAGATTATACTAAGTTTTTTTCATTCAAACACTAACTATCACTTTAAAACGTATCATACTTATATCATGAAGTATTATGTGAGTGCAAACCGATGCGAGACCTTTAGGGTGGCCTCTAACATGTTCGGGTGGAACTGGAATAAATCAAAACTGATTTGGGTAAATTTTTGATCTCGCGTCGCGATGCGCACAATTCCAGAAACTAATACATGAAAATTTCCAATTACGTCGCGACGCAAGTCCTTACGCGTCGTGACGTGGACAAACCAGAAATGAATCTGTCTTAATTTTTCAGTACGCGTCGCGATGTTGACCCATTGGGCTTCATGACGCGAACCTGATTTCCAGTTTTATACACTTGTTTTCTCAAGCTTATCTTACCCAAATACATCCTCAACACATCTATATCAAATTTATTACATAAACCATTCCATTAATCCTCTATAAGCATCCACAACACTATCAATATCTCACTCAATACCAACTTATATCCATTCTATAAACTTCACTTAGTTTTTCACCCAAAATTTAGCAAGTTGGGGGTTTTCCCCAACACCATTTTCTTAGCACAACAATCACTCAATCATCATCATACTCAAGCTCTCAACATGCTACAATTATCAAATCATTAAAACTCAAAGTATTACAATTTAGGTTATGCTTTTCTTACCTCTTTTTCTTTGATTTCCATCACTTCTCCAAGTCTTAATTGTTGCTCATCTTATTCTTTGCTTCTTCTTCTCCTTTATTCTCTCTTTTCTTTCTTTTCTTCTTTTTCTTTCTCCCCTTAACGTTTTTCTTCTCTTCTTTTTCTTTCTCCCCTTAACGTTTTTCTTCTCTTCTTTTTCATTCTCTCTTCACGTTTTTCTTCTCTTCTTTTTCATTCTCTCTTCACGTTTTTCTTCTCTTCTTTTTCTTTCTCCCCTTAACGTTTTTCTTCTCTTCTTTTTCATTCTCTCTTCACGTTTTTCTTCTCTTCTTTTTCTATTATGAAAATGTGAATAGTACCACATATATATACTAGGACTTGTTTGATTTTTGTGTGTATAATTTAATGAAATAAAATTGGAAAAATTGAGAAGTTTTGAGAATTGTCTAGACTCATCCTCGGGGTACTATCCACCTATATTTTTGAGTCGTATTTTTGACCTACTTCTACTTTGAATTTGGAAAAGTATTCAATGTTAAAGTTGTAGGTCTTGATCTCAGATTTCCGGCGATATAAAATTCATAAAAAAAGGAATTCGTATGAGAAAGTTACGGCCCAAATACCATGGGTTGTCCGAAGTGGAATATTATACAGTTTCGTATCAGAAATTCGAGGAATTCACCGATTGTCCCCAAAGTCATTCCATAATGTATATGTGCTCAAACACAATTATATTATGTAACACTCGTCTCAAGATGTAACAGTAGTCGGGATTTCTGGTCGTTATAATAATATATTATTTTAATTTTATAATTTAATAATAAAAAATAATTGTAGAGATATTTTAATTTTATAATTTAAAAAAAAAATAATTGTAGAGATATTTTAATTTTATAATTTAATAAAAAAATTAATTGTAAAGATTACGTTAATTATAAATCATTTAATAGTATTTTTTTTAAAAATTTAATAGGATAATCTAATATGCTTTCTTGTAATAATAGAATTCTTCTAAATTATAATATGTATTTTTATTTAAAAGATTTATTACTTTTATTTTATAATTTAATATGAAGCGGCCACTTGGGAGATGAGGAAATTTAAAAATGTTTAAATTATATATATATATATAATATATATATATAATAAAAATAATTGTAGAAATATTTTAATTTCATAATTTCTTAATAAAAAATTAATTGTAGAGATTAGGTTAATTGTAAATAATTAATTATAATATGTATTTTATTGTAATAGGTTTTTTATTTAATACAAAATTAATTGTAAATATATTTTAATTTTATAATTTAATAATAAAAAATTAATTGTTGAGGTTAATTGTAGATATTAAGTGTCACATATGTTTTATTATTTTAATGAGGGATTATAATATGTTTTATTGTTATAATAGGTTTCTTTATTTTAATTTTATAATTTAATAATAATAAATTAAAATATTAATTAATAAATTAAATTAATATGTTTCTTGCCTTAATAATCGAATATGTTTTTATATTGTAATAGGTTTCTTGTGTTGATAATTTATAATTTTAATTTTATAATTTAATAATAAAAAATAATTATAGAGATATTTTAATTTTATAATTTAATAATAAAAAATTAATTGAAGAGATTATGTTATTTTTATTTTTTTTTTGAAATTATTGAAAACCCTACCGCTAAACCACCCATTCTGAGCTTAAGCGGAGCGGGTAAAACCCCGGCTTTCCCAACCTCTTACAAGAAACACATTCACCGGATTCGAACCCATGACCTCAAGGTGAGATCCTGAACCCTACACCACTAAGCAACGCCCCTTGGGGACCGAGATTAGGTTAATTGTTGATAATTTAATAGTGTTTTTTTTTTAATTTTAATAGGATAGTCTAATATGTTTAATGTTATAATAAAATTCTCATAAAATTATAATATGATTTTTACTTAATAGATTTATTAATTTGATTTAATAATTTTATTATGAAGCCACCATGTGAAACAATGAGAAGATTTAAAAATATTTGAATTATATATATATATATATATATAATATTATTAAGTGATTAAAAAATAATACAGGCAAGGAAAATTTTCTTTCCTGAGTTTCAGCATAAAAAAAGTATTAGTAAATCTAAAATCAAAATGAATTATGAAATCTATCATGAAATCGAGCCCGACCTAGTCCCCGGAACGAGTTAGGCTCGATCCCTGTATCAGCACGCCCATGTCCCGACACCAAGTCCAGCCATGCCCGACACGAGCCCCAAGTATGAACTTAATAGAAATAATAATCTCATTCCCTAAAGTTATGAAGTAAATAATAAATTTATTTTAATAATTAATAATAAAGTAATATTTAATATTTAATAAATTATTAATTATTAATTATTAATTGATTATTAAATATTCATTGTTAATTACGAATAATTAATAACAAATTAATAAGTGTAAATGAGTTATTAATAATAAATCAATAATTAATAAAGTAATAGTTTATTAATAATTAAGTAAGTAATATATTTTCCTAAAAAAAAAGTAAGTAATATATTAATGAATAATGAATTAATATTTAATAAAAAATTAATTAATAACTTATTAATTTAACTAAGGGAAATTTATCCAAATGAATGTTAAAGTTCGAAAATATCTTGTTTTTTAAAACTACTGCATGTCCACCTAGGGTATGTAAAATGAAAAAAAAAATTAAAAAAAAAAAAGGTATGTAAAATGAATACTTTACACTTAAAAATCAGTTAATGCAAATATTTTACCCAATAATTAGTTATAAAAATTAAATTTCACCCAAAAAATAATAATTGGGTATAAAATATTAATTTTCATAACTTGAGGTAGACATATGATAGTTTTAAAAAACAAGTGACATTTTTAAACTTTACTTTAATTTTGGGTGGATAGATGATAAGTTCCCGTAAATTAATAATTAATCAAAATTAATAATTAATCAATAAATTATTAACTAACAAAAATAAATAAAATATTAACTAAATTTGAACTATGAGCATTTTTTGCAACTTCTTAACAATTCATTTGAATTAATAGACAAAGTAAATACATTAATATGAATATTATTTCATTTTGATCAATATTCTTACAACTAAATAAACAACTTATTCTCATTTTGGTTTATCATTCTCATTCCAACACATTTTGATTATGAGTATGCAAACGTCCTATTAAACACTATCACAATCTCTTATACTCATTTAAAAAAAAAAAAATTTGTTACAAATTATTATTATTATTATTATTTTAAAAGTAAGCAATGACAAATCCTAAATTTAACTTTTTATCCTCTTATCTCGTCCAAGAATTAAACCCATGTGACAAGGTAAATAAAATTACTTGAAAACCATTATATCACGCCCTTTAAGAGCAACTCGTTATAAATTATTAATTGGCTCTTAGTTCTATAAATAAATGCAATAACATGATCTTATTCATTTAAGTAGGCAAAAAAAAGCTGAGCCTGGATTGTCCCGAGAGAAAAATTTTAGTTTCCGGGCGGGGGTCGGATTTAAGCAAAAAAGCTCGAGCTTAACCTGGTTAGGTTTTTATTAGTATTTTTTTAATTATATAAATTAATTTTTAATTCTAAATACATACATATATAAACTAAACTTTTAAGGCATAATTAAAAAAATATACTAAAAACATTGACATTTTTAATTTTTAAGTATTAACAAAATTAATTATTTTTTTTTAAAAGTAATTTTTTTTAAAAAAATATGGCTAAGCCTGAGTATGTCCCGAGCTCGATGGGGCCTAGATATGCTCTTATTGCCACTCTTACATTTAGGATTCGTTTGTTTCACTATAAAACGAATTCTAAAAATATTTTCCTTATTGTACATCGTTTGGAATACTTACGAAAAAATTAGTAAATATAAACTGTTTTTAAAAATTAATAAAGAAAATTATCCATTTTCCAAAAAATAATTTACGGAATACAAATCTTAAGTCATTTTACATGTTTTTTCATCTCCAAAGTTTCCATAAGTTGCTTTTAGGAATATCCAAATCTGAACATGCGGTCAGGGTCTGGATTTATTTTGATGGATCCATATCTAGATCCGAAAAAATATCTAGACCCGAATGCAAGTTTTGTTTGGATATTGGTATACTCGATATGGATCTGGGTATATCTAGACCAATTCCAAAAATCTATTTTTTTAAAAAAAATTCATTTATATTATATAAAATTAATAAAATTCTATACTCGGGTCCCAAAATTTTTGAACTTGTGTGAATCCGGATTCGAGTATACCTAGAACGGATTTGAAAATCTAGATTTGTTTATCTTTTTCAATTATATTTGCATAAATAATGAAATTTTGAACTCAGGTCTAGACATTTTGGACCCACGTGGATCTAGATCCATGTGTAATTAGACCAGATATGGAAATCCAGATTTTTTTAATTATATTTATATAAAATTAATATAATCTTGGATTCAGATATCAAAATTCCAGACCCGCATGGATTCATATCCAAGTATAGTAGTTCTGGATCAAAAAATCTAGATTTGTTTTAATATATTTTTCAACTACATTTGTATTAGAAAAAACTTGGAACCAAATCCCCGAATTCCTCCACCCAGATCTAGAAATTTTAATTTCGGACCCATGTAGTCTGAGTCCATGCAGATCCAGATAGGATCTGAGTCTTTTAGCCATCCATACTAACTTCTAACCATCCTAAATTTTTTTCGAGAAAAATTTTTGATGAGTCAAATATCAGAAAATGTTCTACGAAAAATATTTTTCAGATAATAACTAAACACCGGAAAATATTTTGTTTATTGGAAAATGATTTTCATATAAATATTTTACTTATAAGAAAGAATAGTGATATTTAACCCCCCCCCCCCCCCCCCCCCCTCCCCCTCCTCTATTTATCTCACCATCCCCCACTTTTTTATTAACTCCGTTTATTTCCAAAATTACCCTTTTTAAAAAAATAATTTTTTTCCTTTTGTGCAACACAGATTCGGTAAATTGCAAATATTCTGAGTTCTAGTAAAATTTAGTACAATGTAAATATTCAAATTCTAGTGTGACTTTTACTTTAGATTCTATTTTTATTGATAATTTGAGTGCACAATGTGGTAACTTTTGTGCCTGATCATGACATTCATTGACTTACAGCATCATAATCAATGTGTATTGATTCAAAATCTTTACTATGAAATTGAATTATTCCTGTATAAACATCAGAGAGCCACCATACAATGGTAATTGAATTCTTGATGGTCGTATAACAATTAAAAGATCATCAAGCAATTTCAATGAACCCGATACTGTCCCTTCCTCTTGTTCGCGCAATTTTTTGCTAGCACACATGTAAGGTTCCAAACCTCATAAGACACAGTCCCAGAAAGGGTTGATTGATTCCTAGAAAATGTCTCTAAGGGGCGCAAGCGCACAGATTACAACCCTAAGATTACAAAGCTAAGAAATACGTTAAATTCAAACTACTTACTTATTTTGAGTCTTTTTTTCTTCTTTGTTACGCCTAAGCCTTTTATAGTGTACGGTCCCAATAATCGCTCAAGCGGTTTCGCTGTCTTCAACCCATTAAACCCCACATTTCCTACTCGCATGTAACTTCTAGATCATGCGTGCAACCGCTGGATCGTGTGTGCAACTGCTGGGTTACGCTTTGATAACCTACTAGATCGTGGGGATTACTGCCAGACTATGCAATAACCGTTAAGTGAGCCTACTTCTAACTGGCCAACTGCAAGGTACATTCACATATTCGTTCTTCTTTCACCGTTCTTCACTTGTTGGAAGGTTCTTTCTTCGTTATTTCATTGGTCGAATCGTCCTGAGTTGAGTCGTTCTGGGTCAATTCTTTCTTCATTCTTTGTCCAAAATGACGTCATGCTTTTTCGTTCTTTAATAATTATTTTCCTGTTAACAATTGCCCCCAGACATTATTTATTAGTCAAGCATTTAAAGTTGGGTTCATGCCACTGCCGCCTTACTGGTTCGGTCTGCTGATCTTTCGCTTTCTAATACCGTTTCGAGACCTGTTGTTTATATTCCCTATGCAGATCCATTGTTTCCCTAATTAATGTGTGACATCTCTCATCACGTCTTGTCTGAAACCATCATTGCACTAATTAATGTGCCGCTTTTCGCGTCACATCCATGTCACGTCGTGTCTAGTACCGCCTCTTCATTTTCCCGCTCTTTTTTTTCCTCGAATTGGATCGCGCCACATGTCCTAGGGCGAACTTATATTTTGGCTATATAAACCCAACTCCTCTTTTTTCACTATTTTACCTTCTTTCATCTTTTTCACTGCTTTCTTACCTTTGCAAATCCTTTAATTTACCTGCCATTGCGTCTTCTTCCTCTGCTCCCAAAAAGAAAACTACCTCAACCTTCAAAGATTACCAGGCCGCATTGGACGACCCTTCAGTTAGCGTCTTTGGGGTCCACACTCTTGACGAAACCCACGAATTGTGCTCTCTCGGCCCATTTTTGTTAATGATGAAGTCATTGCCATAGCTCCATTGGCCCAGTTGTTCCCTTCTATTTCTAACCCTTTCAGAACATCTGAGCATTTCTCATTTGAATCAGTCCAATCCCATATGTACCTGGCCCAAACCTGATTCTTCATTCGAGAACTGGTTTCAGCGCATGAAGTCGCATGCAGACACATGCACCTTCCTCGAAAACAGTGTATACTCTCTCTCATAGAGCTTTCCCTTGTATTGCCTCCTTGATCAGAATCTTTTCCCCATATCACTGCTTTTTGGTCTTCTGATTATAATGTTTTCCTTTTCCCTTTCGGCCCTTTGACCATTACATTGCGTGATATCGGTGCCTTGACTGGGTTGGCTCCTTTGGGTGCGACCATCTCCGCCCGTACTAACTTTCGCTTTCCTCCACCAAAATGGACACTTCGTCATTCTCTTCTTATTCTGCTTTCTTTCATGCATTCTTTGAGTCGACCGGTCCGGTTACGATATTAGAGCGTACCACTTTCATTCATTACTCGCTTTGTAAATATATCATTTGCGTGCCTAGTCAGAAATTTTGTGGCGGGTTATCTTCCCATTTCTTCAGACGCTGCCAATGGTCGTCCTTTGGATCTATGCTCTTTCCTTTTGGCTGTCGTTTATCGGGGCCTGGTCGTGCTTCAAAAATAGGTACGGTATGATTCTTCGCCCATTGCTTCTGCCCCTATTTGGCTCGTCCAACTTTGGCTCATGGCATACTTTCCTGTTTTTCGTTCCATTGAGTCAAATCATTCATTTCCTTACGCTGGCCTTCTATTCGCCCAATTAGGGCCAAATCCTCTCCTTCCCCGTATCATTTTCAATTATCTTTATGCTCTTTCTCGGGTCCATTCTTTTTTCCCTTTTTCATTGGGCGACAACCCCTCTTTCGTTCATGAGCTTCCACAGTTAAATGTAGACGAATCAATTAATCACATCTAGAGTAAATTTTTATGTACCCGCAATCTGATTCACGATATCTTGACTGGGGCTAATGGCAAGGCTGGGGTAGAAGTTGTTGGGGTTTTGGGTGGTAATTCGGGTAAACGCAGCGAAACGCGAAAAATCAAAATTTTCCGATTTCAATAAATTTTCTTGGGTAATTAAAATAAACTAATTTATCTTAATTACTCAATACTTAAAAATTGAAAATTTTACCCAAAAATCAGATTTTTCAGTAATTACCATTTTGCCCCAAAACTTTTTATTTTTGTCATTTTAGTCCAAAATTGTCAAATACAATTCTAATTGATTTCAAATCAATCCCAAAATGATTTATACATGTCTAATACATGAAAATAAAATTTGAAACTCATAGAAAATCGAATTTCCATAATTTGCCGAATTGTCCCTAAACTTTCAAGAATTTGCAATTTGGTCATTTTTGTTCAAAACATGTCAAGATCAAATCCAAAAATTTCCAAATTTAATATACATCATATATACATCAAATCTCATCACATATATGAAAAGCCCAAAATTTGGTGAAGGTTAAAAACCCTAATTTTATAATTTCACAAATTAGCAAAATTAACACCAAATTAATTAAATTCAATACTTTAATTCAATTCTCACAACACCAATCAAGCCTCACCATCATGAAATAACTCAAGAAAAATTCTAGGTCAATCATGAGTGGCTAAGTAACTCTAGAATGGCAACTTCCATCAATATGGCTAAAAAATGCTTAATAAACAATTTAAAACAATCTAAAACAATATACATGCTTCCATCTTTCATCCAAGTTTCCAATCATCAAATCACATCCATAAAAGAGTAGAGAACAAACTAAGCTACACATGTTGAGGCTTATTAGGATAGAAACAATTTTCATGAAGAAAAAAGTAAGAAAAACTTAACAAAATCCTTGATTTTCAAGCTTTTCCTTTCTTTTTTCTATTTTTCTCTCTTTCTCTCTTTGTATTTGATTTTTAGGGTTCATGGAATAATGAAACAAAAAAAAAAACTAGG